>SKCR01003274.1:0-53589 GCA_019454045.1 Zanthoxylum bungeanum
GGGAATTAGCAAACCCAAGCCCGGGAGTGTTTGCGGGCCCACTCGCATTTCGAATTCAAGTGCGGCCACAAGTCACATCACGCGTCACATCACTCGTCATTCAAGTGATGGATGTCTTGTCACTTTGAGTGATTGACAACCAGTCACTATTCATGAGTGATGTGAGTTGTTGGAAGGCATTAATTGCCAAATTTTGGCTCCAAATTTTGTTGACTTTTGGAAAGGCATTTACAAGTTTTTGGATAAGGATTTTAGGATTAGATTTTAGAAATCTAATTTTACAAAAAACCAACACAACTCTCTCTTTCTCTTCTCTCAAAAGTTTCGACCAAGGGCCAAACTTCTTCCTCTCTCATTTTTCTTCACAAAACCGTGAACAATAAGAAGAAACAAGGAAGATTTGTGGCAAATCTTACCAATGCTAGCACATGAAGAGTCATATAAGGTGATAGGGAAACCTATTCATCAGCATGGAATCACCACACAAAGCTTGGAGCTTGGAGATTCATCCATGGAGTTGACCGAAAATGGAGGAGCACCATTGCCGAGAGCTTCAAGGATTTTTGTTGTTCCTCGCATCGCAAAACCGATCAATGTAAGTATGATTCTGCCATACTTCTTTGTTGTATTCGCACATGTTTCATTGCTTGAAATCGATCTTGGGACTAATCTAGAAACCCAACACACCCCCCATATACGAAAGTGTCTCAAACTAGGTTTGTGGTCATTCCATAACTCTAAGGGTTTTTTAGGTACTGACTTAGACGAAACTACATTCAAAATGTAAGTTTTTGTTTGTATGACATACCCTCAAAATGATTTTTGGAGTGAAGAATAACTCGACATGGAATGAATCATGTCGAGTAAAGTTTGATTCCTCCTCTCAACAACACCATTTTACCGAGGTGTACCAGGTGCAATTAGTTGGGACAAAACCTCATACTCTAATAGGTGATCTTTGAATTCATTATCAAGGTATTCACCTCATCGATCTGACTAAAGACACTTGATTGATTTACCTAATTATTTTTTCGTTTGGAACTGGAATTCCTTAAACTTTCTAAAAGTTTCAGATTTATGTTGTATTAGGTAAACATAACCATTTCTTGAGTAATCATCAACAAAAGTAATAAAGTATTGATAACCACCTCTTGTTTGTGTAGACATAGGTCCGCAAACATCTGAATATATGAGCTTCAGTTTTTCTTGGGCTCTATCGCCTTTTGCATAGAAAGGTCTCTTTGTCATTTTTCCTTCAAGACATGACTCATAGACTGGTAGAGTACCAACATTTAGTTCTCTTAAAGGACCATCATTTACAAGTTTATTTATCATGTCAAGATTTATATGACCAAGTCTTAGGTGTCATAGATATGTGTTATCAGTGTGAGAAATCTTTTGTTTCTTTATTTTGGAAAATTCTACTTTAAATATTTCGGCACTCAATAATGAATTAACGGTGTGCCTTATCATATAGAGCTCATATTCAATAAAACAAGAACAAATATTCAAACCATTTCTTGAAATAACAACTGATTTATCATCAAAAGAAACTGAATGAGATTGTTCATAAAGTCGAGAAACTGAATGAGGTTTCTAGTAAACCTCGGTATGAAATAAACATTATTCAGAAATAAAAATTTATTATTCTCAACATAGAGTTTTATTTCTCCAACTGTTGATGCTGAAACTAAAGCGCATTTCCCAACTCTTAAAGTAAAGTCCAAATCAGTAAGTTTTGTTTAAGAATCGAGCTTCTTGATTGTTGTTTGGCTTGTTTCTTTTATTGTTGCTTCCTTCTGTTTTCTCAGTTCCTGAACACTTAACTTTCTCATTTTTTGTGTTCCTCTTCTTTAAAGAAGAGTTGGAGGGAAAAAGTTTAACAACATTTGCTTCTATATTTTTCTACACTGAAATAGACTCAAAGATTGTGAGTTCGTTAAGCAACTGAGATAAATTATAACTCAACTTACTCATAAAATAAGGTATTTCTACTCATATAACCCCGGTATGAAATCAACATTATATCAAAATAAAAATTTATTATTCTCAACATAGAGTTTTATTTCTCCAACTGTTGATGTTGAAACTAAAGCGTCATTCTCAACTCTTAAAGTAAAGTCCCCATCAGCAAGTTTTGTGTAAGAATCGAGCTTCTTATTGTTGTTGCTTCCTTCTGTTTTCTCAATTCCTAAACACTTAGTTTTCTCATTATTTATGTTACTCTTCTTTATAGAAGAGTTGGAGGAAAAAGGTTAACAACATTTACTTCTACCTCTTCTCCACAGTAATAGACTCAAAGGTTGTGAGTTCGTTAAGCAACTGAGACAAATTATAACTCAACTTACTCATAAAATAATTTCTTTTGAACTGAAGAAATTGTGGGCTAAGACTTTCCAAAATCATGTCCACTTGTATGCATTCATCTATAGTTGTCCCATTGATTTCAGCTTCATGAATCGTACTAATCATCATTAGCACATATTCACAAATAGAGGTTTCAGCTTTCATTTTGCAGTTAATGACTTTCCTAACTGCTTCATGTTTGGCTTGATCAGAATGTCTATCAAACATGCCTTGTAGAGAGTCCAATATCTCATAAGCAGTCTCTGTCTTTTTTAGCTTTGTTTTAAGTACGTCAGATATGGAGGCAAGCAAATAACAACAAGCCTTGTCATTTTCTCGAATCCAAATTTCATAGGCATCTTTAATGTTTTTGTCGGCATTCACAACAGGTTTTGGAGGACATTCCTCTATCAGGACAAACTTCAGGTTATCCAGCACAAATGTTATGTTCATGTCATTCTTCCACTTAGCAAGGTTATCACTAGTTAATTTTTCAGTAATATACATTGATTGGATTGGGTTTGACATATTTCTGAAATAATAAAAAATATTCTAAATTATTTCATGCATAAAATTCAAAATTAATTTGGCACAATAATCATGATGCATGATGCATAAGCAAAATACTAAAATATATATGCACTACTATAGCCTCAGAAATCTAATAAGCATATTATCTTGCCTTAAGTTTGATCACAACACCTTATTAAAATAGAGACAATCTTAATTAATAAATTTATTTAAAATATCTCATATTTTCAAAATTTATTAATAATCGATTTTTGGTCTAAATGTAATTAACAAGTTTAACTACATTCATACGAGTGTAACCCGTCATTTTAGATTCTTAAAATTTAACTCAGAATAACCACCTTAGGGGTAGATTATTATGAAATATATTTTATAAATCCTATCGTAAGAAGTACAATCTTGATATTAACCTAAGCGATCACTCTCCTTAGGGAGGATGAAACGAAATTCATCACAAAGTCCCACTTAGATTTCACGATGTTGCACTAATGGTGGAGATCAGGGGATGTTTCGACAAACTACCCGCTCCCACTCATTATTTTAAGTTTAGTATTTTATATGTGAAACATCTAATGTTTTGTAAACCTAGTGAAAATACCTAGAATTCAATATTAAATGTCTTCAATTACCAAGTTAGTTGTTTCATAATAAAAATACTCACTTTACCCTAAATTCATTATGAAACATCTAAGCTTATTCTTAATAAACAAATTATTAGAAATGCTTAGAACTAAATTTTGTGATTTTTAAATTTTTAACGATTTAAAATTAATTCACAATTTTATTTAATTTAACCGACTAATCGATAAAATTTTAAAATAGTTTTTAATCAAATTAGAAACTATTTAGTATCATAAACAAATTTATGAAAATGCACATGTATATATGGCATGTTATTATGTAAGTGCAGGTATTGTGCTAATACTATATGACATTTAAAATATGCATGTGTATAAATAATTTATAATTCACACAAAACAAATAAATTGAATATTAACCGAGTTGACAATTAGGATATTTCTAAAATTACAAACCATCAATAAATAAAAATTACATTAATCTTCAAATTTGGGGTAACCATAAATCTTATCAAAAAAAAAAAAAACTTTTTCCTTTTTTTATGACAATCACAATTTTTTTTAATTCACTGGATGCACAGCCAGCAGCTACAGTACAGAAACTGGCTGCACTGTGCGACCAGTTTCTGCACGTGCAGCCAGGCTGCACAATGCATTGCAGCCAGCAACTGGCTGAACTGTGTGCAGCGAGTTGATGCACAGTGCAGTTACTACTACTGCACTGTCTCGTACAGTGCAGTAAAAAAATTATTTTGAACAAAAAATTATTACAAATAATTTTACAATTATAGAAAAAATACCCATTTAATTTTGGGTTTACAGATACAATATATAAAATTAAAATTAAAATTCTAATCTCAAGTCAATCATACAATTAACGATTAATATCCATACATTCATCATCACATGATAAAAATATAATGATAAAAAATACACCGCCTACTCTTTAACATACATTTTAAGATGATTTACAATAAATCATTCTTATTAATATATTAGAATAAATACGACCGATTCATGCGCGGCAAAAATATGTTCATAATATAAAAATAATTAGATCTTAAGAAGAAAATATATATGTAGATTTGGATTTCTTTGAATCACGATCTTACTCGTCTTATCTCTTCACCTTCAATGGCATGTGTGTGTGCGTGAAAATAATTAAGCAGAATACTCTAATTTTTGTGAAAAAATTTGTGTACTCAAACACATGAAACAAATCATTATTGCTAATTTCTTTTGATTTTCTCAAAATCAAAAAATAAAATAAAATAAAAATTCTCAGCACACGGCGTATGCTCACTCCTCTTTATTTTCTCTTGACTTTTGATCAATCCATAATTCTAATTCTTTTTCTACCCATCAGCTCACGTTTTTTCAATTTATATAGATAAAGCTATATTTCTTGTTTTGATGCCACTATCTCTATTTATCAAAATCAAAATCAATTTTATCCTTATCATCATTTTTTTTTTCTTTCAAAAATAAAACAGCAGGCCCGCGTGATTGATGATGATAACCCTGTGTATTTTTGTTTTGGATATTATTATTTTGATTTTAAAAAAATCAAAATAAAATCATATAATATTTATATTATAATTATTAAAGATAATTCAATTAAAAAAATAATTTTTCAAAATTTTCAACTTTTGAAAATATTATCTCATTCAATTAAAATTTAATTAATAAAATTAATTAATTATTAATTTTCATAAATTAATAAATAGATACATTATCTATTGATAAATATATTATGATAAATTTTGTCATAATTTCCAAACAATGGTTATATGAAATAATTAGAGTGTAAAAAATAATTCACAATCATTTTTCTTTGCAACTATTATCATTCGAACAATGATAGAAGACAACGAGTGGACCGATTAACCTATAATTCTAAGCTTCAACAATTTTGTTGATTAATTAAAAACTATTTTATTAATCAAACGAAATTATTAATATTGGAGTAACTCCACTAAATACTCAGAATTTTACACTCAGAATTATAAAATTAATTACTCAAAGTATTCTTCCATTGATATAGTCATTATCTATGCAATGATCATCCATAAAAGATTCATAAATGAGTTAGGTATAAAATCCGTTAACCTCTCCAATTATATATTTTGGTTTTCAAATGAACAATTAATTCATAACCTTTATGAATTTGCGCGTTAATCGTCCAGGTCATGAACTAACAAACAAATGAATCTTATGAACAGATTTCATTGTATCAGGTTAGCATTCACAGGTAATCATTCAACTCATTCCAAAAATACAAAATTTACGAAATGTAATAAATACAAAATCATATCGAGTAAATTAAAATGATATAGGAGTCTGTTAAATACAATGAATTAAGTGTTAGTCTCTAAGACGTGCCACAAGATCCTAAATAAGATTTCATGTGTGAAATAATCAAGAAAGTTGCGGAATTACTTACATTGATTTGGAGAAATTTCGAAAACTTCTTTCTTTGGATGAAGCTCCAAGCTTTTTGTATGTTGTTTGGTCCTTGTGTGAGTTTCTCTATCACCTCAAATGACTCCTCCAAGTGCTAGCTTTGATGAAATTTTTGAAGCAAAAATTTCACTTCCATGGGAGATGAATTTGGCCAAGGATAGGAAGAAGAGAGAGTTTGTGTGTTGTTACCAAAAAATTGGTAGTTGTGTGTGTTTAATGCCTTGAAGAATTAATTAGCCAACTACTTCCATCAAAAGTTGGTATTTGATGTAATTCAGGTCCCACCACTTTTTAAATTCAAAATTTAAGTTAGCTTTTCCAACACACAACTAGATTTTGGCCCGGGTTCGTTTAATTCCGAATGAACGAATTTGTCGTCGCGACATAATTGAATCCAATTTAATTAAATAATTATGCCTTGCAAAATTATTACGATAGTCGCTTTCGAATTAATTCTAAATTAATTCGTTCGCCCGAATTAAAATTCAATTTTAATTTCATATTGAAATTTGATTTCAATTAATATATCCGATATATTATTTCATCGATTAATTCTAAATTAATCGCATTCTCTCTTCTATACGAATTTAATCCCAGATTAATTCTTGCCACAATTAATTTTCTCTCTCATAATTAATCCCAGATTAATTCTATTTGAGTCAAATGTCATTGGTGAATCTTTGGGAAGCGACCTAAGAGATTTCTGGATATGTTGGCAGTAAATACGGTTATCAGACTATCCGAACACATGCGTACCTCGTACCATGTTCTCACCGATTTTACAAGAAATGGTTGGCTTCTGGCAAAACACCGTGTCTACCCAATTCTCCGGAAATATCTGCCGAGGAATATTATATGTATCAGGCGTAGTAATAAAAGTATTATGTAATACGTAATACGATCCAGTATCGGATGTCACATGCTAGGCCTAGGGCTGGCTATGTGTCTGCCCCGTACGAAGTATATATCAGATCCCGAGTAATTAGTCTCCGTAATCTGAAAGTCATGACCTAGTCATACTTTCCCGATAGCTGCAGCTTTTAAGAGTACTAGTTCCGTAACCTGTGTGACCATCATCTCCATATGACTGAAGTGATACTCTCATCTTGACATCACATCCAATACACTACGATTCTCAGTAAACCCAATACAGGCGTACATAGAACCTGTTAAAGCTCCGGACGACCAATACTAAAGTAAACTGATTGTCGCAAGTAATAGCAACGTAAGTCTCAGGTTAAGGATCACATACACCTACCCTGATTCGGATTCCCATAGACACATAGTCATACTACCAATGGGATTCCGAGTGGGTCTATCCAGAGCGAACTGTTCCCGGTCAACCGGCTAACATAACCTCTTATTACACTTGCATAAGTATCCAATACCTAAATATATGAGAAATATGCCATTAAGCTTCCATAACGCGCACAAGTGTAATACTAGTCTATTCCGTATTATCAATGTCCAGTCTCGATAATACTACGACTATGGATATTTAATGATTAAATCATTCGTGGATTATTAATGTCTTATATCTTATTAATCTGATTTAATCATATGGAATTTTATCATTAATATATATCCAAGAAATCCAATTACAATAATGATAAAATATCAATTTTCTTTTGTCACTTAGTTAATTTGTACAAAAACACAATGTTCTTTACAAATAGTGATACTATGGGTCATAATTGTCCAACAATCTTCCACTTGGCCTATAGTCAATCACTCAAGTATCTAACACATGAACTATGTACATGTCGCTCAAATTTTTGCTAAGATATAGCCTTCGTCAGAGGATATGCAATATTATCATCTGATGCGATCTTCTCGATCTTCACATCACCACGATGTATGATCTCACGAATCAGATGAAATCGTCGAAGTACATGTTTGGATCGTTGATGAGATCGTGGTTCCTTAGCCTGTGCAATTGCCCCAATATTGTCACAATATAAAGGAACGGGCTCAGCTGCTAACGGAACTACTCCTAATCTAATTAGGAATTTACAGATCCAAACTGCTTCTTTTGCTGCCTCAGCTGCAGCAATATATTCCGCTTCTGTTGTTGAATCAGCAACAGTATCTTGCTTGGAAGATTTCCATCTCATTGCTATGTTTTTCAAATAAAATATGTACCCTGATTATGACTTACAGTCTTCTTTATCGGTTTGGAAACTTGTATCGGTGAACCCAGTCACCTCAAGTTCTCCTTCCCCATAGACTAAGAAAGTATCTTTAGTTCGTCTAAGATACTTAAGGATGTTCTTTACAGCAATCTAGTGACCATCACCTGGATTGGCCTGATAGCGACTGCACATGTTCAAAGCATATAAGACATCAGGTCGCTTATATATCATGGCGTACATGATTGATCCAACTGCTGAAGTATACGGGATCTGAATCATTGCATCTCTCTCATCTTGAGTTTTATGACACATATCTTTAGATAGAGAGACGCCATGTGACACCGGAAGCAGCCCCCTCTTTGACTGATCCATGTTGAATCTCTTCAACACTTTATCAATGTACGAGCTCTGGGAGAGTGCCAGCAGTTTTCTAGATCTATCATAGTATATCTTTATTCCTAGAATAAAGGCTGCCTCTCTCAAGTCTTTCATGGAGAATTTTAATGAAAGCCAAGTTTTCACCGATTGTAGCATGGGAATGTCATTGCCAAGAAGTAATACATCATCAATGTATAAGACAATAAATTTCAGTGCACTCACACTAACCTTCTTATATACACAAGAATCATCTTCGTTTTGAATGAAACCATATTCTTTTATGATCTCATCAAAATGTTGGTTCCAAGAACGCGATGCTTGCTGTAATCCATAAATGGATCGGTTTAACTTGCAAACCTTGTTTGCATGTCTTGGTACGACAAAACCATCAAGTTGTTGCATATAAACATCCTCCAAAAGGTTTTCGTTAAGGAAATCAGTTTTGACATCCATCTACCATATTTCATAATCGAAATATGCAGCAATAGCAAGCATTATCCGAATGGATTTAATCATGGCAACGGGTGAAAAGGTTTCGTCGTAATCGATACCATGTCTTTGACGATACCCTTTAGCTACAAGTCTAGCTTTGTATGTTTGTATATTGCCTTCCATGTCTATCTTCTTTTTGAAGACCCATTTACAACCAATAAGCTTAATGCCTTCTTGTACATCAACCAGTGTCCAAACTTGGTTGGTATACATGGAATCCATTTCATACTTCATGTCTTCTTGCCATAAAGCGGATTCAATACTTTGTATCGCTTCCTCATACGTAGCTGGTTCATCTTCCTCAATAAGATTAATGTCTACATGAGGTGAGATCAGAAACCCATACCTCTCAGGTTATTTTTTTACTCTCTCCGATTTACGCGGTTCTTATGTATTAGAAGATTGTGGAACAGTCTCATCCCTGATGAACTGTTTGTGTTCCGTGAGGGGGTCGGTGCCAGGAACAGTATCACTCCGATTTTCATCGAGTTCTACTTTTCTCCCACTTACCACTGCATTCATGAATTCATTTTCTAGGAAAACTACATGAACAACAAAAAATATTTTGTTCTCTTATGGGTTGTAGAAATGATATCCTTTCGTTTCCTTAGGATAACCTATAAATAGGCATTTATCTGATTTGGGTTCTAGTTTGGTAATATCCAAACGTTTAACATATTCCCAACATCCCCAAATCTTCAAGAATGAGAAACCCAGTTTATTTCCTGTCCATATTTCATATGGAGTCTGTTTAACAGACTTTGACAGAACCTTATTCAAAATAAGTATTGCACTGTTTAATGCGTATCCACAGAAGGAAATTGGTAGCTCTTTGCGACTCATCATTGACCTAACCATGTCCAACAAAGTTCAGTTTCTCCATTTGGACACACTGTTCAATTGAGGTGTTCCGGGAGGAGTCCACTGTGAAATAATATCATATTCTTTCAAGTAATCTTGAAACTCATTGCTTAAGTATTCTCTGCCACGGTCAGACCGTAATGTTTTAATACTTTTCCCAGTCTGTTTTTCTACTTCGAGTCGAAACTCTTTGAATTTCTCAAAAGTTTCCGACTTGTGTTTCATAAGATACACATAACCATAACGAGATGCATCATCCGTAAAGGTTACGAAGTATTCATATCCACCTCTAGCCTGGTTAGACATGGGCCCGCATACGTTACTATGAACGAGGGCTAACAGCTTGGTGGTACATACACATTTACCACTAAAAGGTGTTTTAGGAATTTTGCCTAACAAACATGATTCGCAGACATCATATGAATTAGGATCAAATCCGTTTAAGTATCCATTCTTCGAAAGTGTGGATATACGAGTTTTGTTTATGTGTCCCAGACGACAATTCCATAAATAAGTCTCATCAGTTTTACTCAATTTGAGCTTTTTGTTTGTCATGTTATATGTTTGAGATTCGTTTATATTCAAAATATAAATACCATTATTCACATTTGTTGTACATATCTCAATATCATCTTTATAAACAAAACACCTAGTGTTCCTGAATACAAAGGTATACCCGCACCGGGTTAAACTAGATACATAGATTATACTCTTAGTCAAACTAGGTATAAAATAACAGTCGTCTAATGTAAGTACATGCATTGAGGGTAGATTCAAAACATAGGTGCCAACAACCAAAACGGCGACTCTCGTCCCATTTTTGACTCGCATGTCGATCTCCCCTGAAGTCAGTCTCCTGCTAATCTGCAGATTCTGCACATCAGTACATATGTGAATACCACATCCAATATCAAAAATCCAATTTTTAAAACCAGTAGTGGACATGTTTATTTCAATAACAAACATACCTGAAGTCGGAGCCTTGCCCGCCTTCCCTTCCTCCAAGTCCGCCTTGAACTTACGGCAGTCACGCTTCCAGTGACCCCGTTTGCCACAATATAGGCGGACGTCTTGGGATATGTCATTTTGTCTTCCTAGAAGACTGTGATGATTGAGCCTTGCCCTTCTTCTTTTTCTTCTTCACACCCCTAGAAGCCTTTAGCCAAGCCTTGGCCTTCTTGGATTTCGAAGTAAGATGCGCCTCGCGCTTCTTGCCTTTCAGAAGCTCTGGCTCTGCCTCTTTCAGCATAGCCATTAACTCTCCAAGAGTTTTCTCTTAGTTCATCATGTTATAGTTCATGACGAACCCGCCCCAACAGTCGGGCAGAGACTGTAAGATCAAATCTATGGAATTCTCGGCCTCGAAGGTAATGCCCAGCTGACCCAGCTGTTCGATGTCAGCAATCATCTGTGACACGTAGTGTTCAATATATGTACCCTCTGACATACGAGGGTGAAAGAGCTTCTTCTACAAATCATACTTCTGAGATCTAAGATTACATCTATGAAGATCTTTTAACTTCAACATCATCGCATAAGGATCCAATCATTTATTCTGACGACGAAACTGATGAGTCATTGCAGCAAGCATAACGGATTGAGCAGTAAAGTTATCATCACGATGAGTCTTCCAAAGTTCATGCTCTACTGGCTGCTCAAGTCCGGGCTTAGGCCCGAGAGGTCTCTCTATTACATAGAGCAACTTCTCAGCTCCCAGGACTATCCTGAGGTTCATTTCTCATTCTGGAAAACTTACGTCGTTAAAGACATTCTCACCCATGATTATGTCCCTAACGCTGATCTTTTCAGCCATTTTTTATTGCTATAGTCCAACTATCCAATCAAATGATTCGGGTACACTCAAATGTAATGGTTACTATAGTCCAACTATATAACCAACTATAAATAGAGTAGTATTGAGTACAGTCTAACTGTTCAAAGAAAATAATAAATGAATATTAGTCCAACTAATATATATAATAACGAGAAATAATAATAATAGAGCGCGCATATTAGCGAGTATTAAACGAAATTACAAATTTAATACTAGCCTCTCACTAATTTTCGGTGAGCCTCTAACCCTCCGTTGAGTACTCGGGAAATCTAGTTTCCTAGTGGGCTAGGATCCCGTTAAATAATACACAATCTTGACTTTGGCCAACAAGCTGTATAAAATTTAACTAGGTAGATCTCTAAGATCAATTGGATCCCATCCAATTCCTAGATCCGGTAGGTGGACATCCAAGTTCGAAACATATATCCAATATATTTCCTAACCTGTTTCCTCTGAATCAACTGAGCCTTGGCTTTGGCTCAACAAGCTTAATGATTCCAGTTAAGCGCGACCCATTGACAGTGGGAAAACTTCGTAATCCACGTCGATGAACATGAGTGACCTTGACTTTGGCCAACAAGTCACAACTGCCCAAGACATGCGATGTTAACAAAGCTTTCATGGTTCAAACACATCCGCGATAGACAATGATCTTGACGTTGGCCAACAAATCAAAGCCAATCTTGGATCTTGAGAGAGAACCACTCAATGGAAGGAAACACTTAATATTAAATATGAGGGCGTTTTCGTAAATTGGCAACCAATTTATTATCTTTGATTAGATCTCATCATACACCTTTAAATATGCATTATAAGAGCATAATAAGGCGCGATAAATATAATAATGATATGCAGATGGATATTCAATTACATTTTATTCCTATGACAAATCTCTATCTTCCGCTAGCACTTTACATTCTTTTATATACCCAATTACATAACACTATAATAAACCTCATTTATATTGAGGGGAATTGGTGAGAAGAGAAATACAAAGAGAATATGAGGTGATAGGCTGGACACGCAGGTCCAATTTCAAATAAATATCATATTTACAATAATTTCCAAAATTGCCCCCACCCATCTAATATCAATCCGATATACATTATTCAAACAAATACATCCAAGCATTCACACATAGCATGTTGTCAATCAATCTAATCCAATTAATTAATTCTTCAATTAATGGCCATTCAATGTTCATACAACGATTTGATTTGCGCGAGTCCAACTCGTTTAAGAATAAATACTCAAAGTAAGTATTCTTGAATTATATCGAACTAAAATATTAAATCCAATTTAAATTGTATTCAATACTAATTCTAGTTTAATTCCAAATTAAACAATTACACTTATTATTTTAAAATAATGCCTTATTAGACTTGGATTCCAAATCCAATCCAAATGGTCTCAAAGGCCCATTTAGCATCCAATGTCAATTCTTATTAGGTCCAATGGGCTTTTAATTAATTCTTTAGGCATGGAATTTTGGCCATTATGGATCAAACCCATAATGCCTTGACCCATTTAGGAATCACCCTATGCCATAAATTAATTTTGGCCCATTAGGACCAATTAGATTATAAAAGGCACAAAAGTCATATTTTGGACTTTTATGGAAATAGTTTAGGCCCAATTGGATCCAACCCAATTGTCCACAACTAAACTTGGCCCAACCAAGCCCATTAATCCAAATATAACCAAATTAGCCCAATTAGTATTTTAGGGACTAATTTACATTAATGCAATATTCCAAATATTATATTAATTCAATTTAAGTGTAATTAACATAACTAATTAATTAATCTAACATTTCCAAAATATTAATTAACCTAATTAATCATGCTTATCATTCCAATTCATGTCCAACACAAATTGAAGCAAAATCAAGTCTCCAACAACATGCTCATTCACGGCAATTGACAAGAAATTAACATGCAATTTGATTCCAATCCAATTAAATCAACATTTAACATATATTTCATGCCTTTAACACATCCAAGTGTCAAAATAAAAAAAAAATCACCAAGAGTTACTCTAGGGTCATATTCGGCCAACATAAGGAATTTAGGGAAATTTGATCCAATCAATTTTTCAACAATCCAACCATGCACAACTCTAAGTTATCATCATCTAACATCAACCAACAACTCAATTTTGGATTTTCATGCTCCAAGCAAAAATTCCCAATTAAAGTTTATAAACCATAGATTTCAAAATCATATTTAGAAGGCTCTGATACCATTGTTAGTCTCTAAGACGCGCCACAAGATCTTAAATAAGATTTCATGTGTGAAATAATCAAGAAAGTTGCGGAATTACTTACATTGATTTGGAGAAATTTCGAAAAATTCCTTCTTTGGATGAAACTCCAAGCTTTTTGTATGTTGTTTGGTCCTTGAGTGAGTTTCCCTATCACCTCAAATGACTCCTCCAAGTGCTAGCTTTGATGAAATTTTTGAAGCAAAAATTTCACTTCCATGGGAGATGAATTCGGCCAAGGAGAGGAAAAAGAGAGAGTTTGTGTGTTGTTACCAAAAAATTGGTAGTTGTGTGTTTAATGCCTTGAATTAATTAGCCAACTACTTCCATCAAAAGTTAATATTTGATGTAAGTCAAGTGGTCCCACAACTTTTTTTATACAAAATTTAAGTTAGCTTTTCCAACACACAACTAGATTTGGGCTCGGGTTCGTTTAATTCCGAATGAACGAATTTGTCGTCGCGACATAATTGAATCCAATTTAATTAAATAATTATACCTTGAAAAATTATTACGATAGTCGCTTTAGAATTAATTCTAAATTAATTCATTCGCCCGAATTAAAATCCAATTTTAATTTCGTATTGAAATCCGATTTCAATTAATATATCCGATATATTATTTTATCGATTAATTCTAAATTAATCGTGTTCTCTCTTCTATACGAATTTAATCCCAGATTAATTCTTGCCGCAATTAATCCCAGATTAATTTTCTCTCTCATAATTAATCCCAGATTAATTATATTTGAGTCAAATGTCATTGGTGAATCTTTGGGAAGCGACCCAAGAGATTCCTGGATATGTTGGCAGTAAATACGATTATCGGAATATCCAAACACATGCGTACCCTGTATCTAGCAAAGTACCATGCCTACCCAATTCTCCAAAAATATCCGCCAAAGAATATTATATGTATCATGCGTAGTAATACAAATATTATGTAATGCGTAATACGATCCAGTATCAGATGTCACGTGCTATGGCCTAGGGCTGGCTCTGTGTCTGCCCCGTACGAAACATATATTGGATCCCGAGTAACTAGTCTCCGTAATCGAAAAGTCATAACCTAGTCATACTTTTCCGATAGCTGCAGCTTTTAAGAGTACTAGTTTATGGCTTGGGGGACGACGATATGTAACGCCCCAGGACCACCAGTTTCAGAGACCCGGTTGAGTTATTCCCGGACATACCCGGTTGAGTCATTTTCCTGGGCGTAGGGCACCACCAGTTTCAGAGACAGTAGTGGCATGCTTTGGGGGACAGCGATACGTAACGCCCCAAAGTCATGGATTTACACTGCTGGTTTCAGTTAGGCGTATAGGGGACGATGATACGTAACGCCCTCATACGTCAAGGTTTTTCAGACACAAAACAGCTCACAGTTTTCAGATTTACAGTACACAGTTTTCAGAAATCAGATTTTAGAAAATAGTTTTCAGACACTAGAGTTTCAAAAGCAGTTTTCAGAAAGATCGATTTTATTAAAGAGATTTCATATGAAGTGATTTTTCTAAAAACTTTAGTTTTAAAGATTTAATGATTTAATTTGAGATTTTCAGTTTCATGTCCACTCACTTAGATCGAATAACGATCTAACCCCCCCACTCGTAGTTTTCTTTGGTTGCAGGTTTTCATAGAGGACGAGCTCGGGAGGACGGATACTGATGTAGTCATTAGGGTTCGGAGTCCACCAGTTCAGAGTCAGAGAGCATAACAGTCCAGTCAGAGTTAAAGTAAAGTTGCATGTATACACTAATGTTGTATAAGTCGTTATAAGTATTTATTAATGTTTTGTAAAGAAAATAATATTTGAGTATACAGTTTTGAGAATTAAAAGCATTTTATATTGTTGAGTTGGGCTATGGTCCCTGAGCATGGTCTTGCATTTAGATGGTTTAGGATATATTCGGGAAGTTAGAGGCCTATGGGGTTAGTACTCTTATCCCATGCCTGTAACATCTCCCAGATTCGGGGATGTTACAAAGATGGTATCAGAGCATGGTCTATGGAGTCAGTGACTGCATTGGGTAGAGTGTTGGGGTTTTGTATACTTAGTATATCCGGGATACTAGTATGTTGGGCACTACCTCTCCAGTATCCGACCTCGAGTATGTCCTCAAGATCCTCAGACAGATTAGCAAGTATTTCCAAGTCTTCTGAATCTTTTCTCCTTACTCTAGTCAGGAATCATTCTGTAATCATCCTAGATTACTCCCCGGAGCTCAGCACATGATAGGAAACCAGACAGTAAGGTCCTATAGAAAGTTATCCAATGAAGTAAAAGAGAAAGAGAAAGGTTAGAATAAAAGTAAGGAAAAATGTAAGGATGCTTAAGTAACGAGATATAAGAAAGAAAGAGATATATAACCAGATTAGTAAGGAAGCACAAGAACCCATAGCAGTAAAAGAAGAATAGAGAAAGCCCCAGCAAGTATTAGAGTTGCCCAATAAAAGTAAGGTTTCTTTCCTCTTCAGGAAATTCTTACGAATGAATAAAATAGCCTTCGAGATCTTCCTATAGATAGTGAATTCCCCGAGTAACGAAGAATAGCCAGAGAGATAACAGAAGTAAGAAACCCAGATTAGTCTTGAGGGCCTCAATGGACCTAGATGCCAAAAAGGATTTAGAGAACTCCAAATACCCAAACTCCGATCTAGATTCCCAAACGAGAAATAGAAACGGTTAGTTACTTTACCCCCCCCCCCCCCAACAATCTGATAGAGACAAGGCCTTAAACTATCTAGTCTTCGAACCCTCGAGGCACTAGACAAGGAAGTTGCCCTGATAGAGTTTACCTCATACCTACCTTACATGAGGAATAGACTTTAACCTAGAATTTAGTAAAGAGAAGAATCAGTAGAGAAGAGCAATGAGCAGATCAGATCAATCACGAGATGGCTAGATAGTCAAGTTGATAAGTTAAATAGAGCGTAGATAAGAAATACGAGATATGATAGTTTAATGTCAGGAAGAGGCGAACAAAATATGGGAATTATAAGGAAGAATAATAAGAGGGGATATAGTAGGCCCTTAAGAAGAAGTAAAGACTTAAATGTAGAAAGAGACTAGGGAGAATAAAGCTAAAGAATATAACAACCGCTTATGAAGAATTGCATGGTGCTGGGTAGAATGACTAGGTAAGAATGACACATGAACCAAAGGGTTTAGTAGAAGACGTCCTAAGTAATTAAAGCTGATAGAGATCTCAGGAGGGTAAAGATGAAAGAAGTGTAAGGGACTGAGATAAGAAAGAAACATAAGTTTTGGGGTGAGTTTCTTTATGAAATATAGTAAAAAGAGAATAGTGGTACCCAGAGAAAGAAGGTAAAAACTTTAGAAGGATAAACCACACATAGATAATACGAGGAAGTTCTTAGAAAGCACGACATTAGAAGTATTTCGCATAAGGGGAAGTAAGTGAAGTAGTCGAAGGTAATCAAAAGTAAAGTGGAAGAGACAACCAGACGGTTTTAGCAGTAGTACCCTAGTGTAAGAAATGTTACCCGACATATATGCCCGAGAATTCTAGGTTTATAATTCAGCCGTATGTGCAACTAGATCACCCTAACTAGAACGATTACAGAACAAGGTCCCACCTTCCCAACCCTCGATGGACAACAATTGTAGAAACAAATCTTCAAAGTTACTTTAAGGATGTTCTCAGGAATAAATAAAAGTATAGTAAAAGAAGATTAGAACCATAAGACTTTCAGATGCAGATTAAGAATGAAATAAAGTAAGAGATGGTTCCGAATAAAAGAGTTAAGAAAGAATTTGATAAGATGGAGTAGTGCAGAAATAAAGTAGTAGTTAAGTAACAGTTGAGATTTTAAGGAACCAAGGTTTGATGAATGGTGAGTATGTAGAGAAAGAGGATATTTCTCAGAAAAGAAGACATGGACCATGGAAGTTCTTAGTATAGTATGAGACAAGCAGAATGCAAGAAAAGTGCAAAGGAAACAGATTATAAGCAAAACTATGGAGGAGCAGCAATAGTAGTAAAAGAGTACCTAGTAAGTAAAGACGAAGTGTGTAACTACAAGGTTTCGTAGAATTGAAATGCAACCATAGATCCTTTACGTGTCAGATCCCGTAAGCACGTTAAGTACCCAGCCCCAGACTTAGTTGACCAAACCACTACGGGTTTGGGACGGCCTAAGCCACGGGTATGGGTGGTTTGGTAGATGTGTAGAATTGTACGAAATCTAGGAAATAAGCTACTTCAGAGTTGCAATTAGTATATGGAGTGAAACCTTAGGGTATGACATGTGTATGTATATTTGAGTGATGACCTTTGACAGAACTAGACTTTAGAGAACAAATCAGTGAGGAACACTGCAACCAGACTTACAGTAGCAGTGAAAAATTGGGGTATGAAGAAAAGAATGGATTATAGTCGGCACTAAATCGCCAACGTCCTCGTCTACAGCAATAATGCAGTTCAAGTAGAATGTGCATACAATTCAGCCCCCAGCGAAACTATTAGACCCAACTTTCTTAGTACAATTCATTAAGTGAACAATAATAGAGGACAAGGTATATAATGAGTCAGACCCTACGTTACAAAGTCCTAAGTTATACAGATAAGCAGAGATAAGGAATGATAGAGAGAAACCGGTAAGTAGCCTAGTATAGATGCTTGTACGCATATACTTTCCAGAGTCAAAGCTGTAGTAAATGAGCTCAATTATAAGAAAGTGCAAATACCTTCAGAGATAAAAGATCTGTCAGTAAATGAAGAAAAGCCTAGCCCAGTAATTATACAAAATAAGCTTAGAAGGCGTTGAGTTCCTAGTAAAAAGGCTATTAAGTTATATCTCATTTCAAACGATCATAACAAGTCTAAACAATCAAAAGTTGGAAGATATAGATCTAAACTACGAATCTTGTATCCTTCGGAGTAAATAGCTCAAGTGGGAAATGAGCTGGAGTAAATTGAGTATAAAAAAAAGTCTAAGAAGTGAGATTCCTTGATATACCATAAAAATTGAGACATGACCATAGCATGAAGTATTGAGCAGGAAGTTTTAAAACAGGGCGAATATTTCCCTCTCGATTTAAAATTAAAAGTACCAAACAGAAAATAGAAGCCAAAATAACCAAAAGACTGAGGCGAAGGTGAGTTAGTTTACAGAAAAGTAAGAGTTCTAACAGGTAAAGCATGATGATTTTGAGTATAAAAGTCAGTTAAGGCTGATAGTTTGGAGCGAGGCCGTGAACTCGGGGGGTCTGTGGTGAGATCCCAAGTTTAGAAAGATTCGAGGATGAATCATATTTAAGGATAAGAGAATTTATAACAACTGGTAATTGTTACTACTATTTACAAACTATACTGTTTCAAAAAGGATGAAGGCACCTAAAATAAATTATTTTGAGACTCAAATAAACTCATGGAATGATTTTGGGAACGATCGGTTAATCCTTCGAAATCCCCGGATGAGATTGTACAGTATCCCTTTTGGATAGCTCATGGTATTTTGGGCGTAAATTTTTCGTATGAACTCTGATTTTTATAAATTTTATATCGTCAAAAAGATGAAACCGAGACCTACAACATCTGTGTTGAACAGTTTCCCAAATTTGGACCATTAGCTGACCAAAAATGCAAGTCAAAATCCTGATGAATAGTAATTTCGGGGTCAAAATGTAAAATGTCAAATTTTCTCCATTTTCTACACACTTCTACAATATTCTCGTTATCATTTAAGCCCTAGTATATAAAGGGGCTACTATTCACAAATACCTAAATTTTGGGAAAATAAAATGGAAAGATGGAAGCAATTGCCGAGAAGAAATGAGAGAAGAAAAAGAGAGAATAAGAAGAAGAAGAAGAAGAAGAAGAAAATGGAGAAGAAAGAAAAGAGAAGGAAAAGCAAGGAGAAGAAGATAAACACCAATTGGGGGCTTAGGAAATGAAAAAGATCAAAAGTAGAAGGTAAGAAATCTTGACCCAAATTTTAGTTTGTTGAATTTTGAAAATATGATGGTAGAATGGAGATGTTGGCATGATAAGGATTGTGTATTTGTAATTGTTAAGTAAGGAAAATGATTAATGAGTTAAATACCCAATTTGGAAACTTTTAAAGGTTGAGTTAAAAATAAGAAGTTTGAGATTAAAGAATTATTTGAATATAGTAATTTGATATAGAATTGGTGAATTTGAAGTTTGATAAGTTGGTTTGTACAAAGATTTTGTTATGAAAATGCTTGTGGAAGTTTGGGTAAAGAAATGAATTATGGAGTAAGTGTTTGAGTTGGAAAGGTTTAAAGTTTGATTTGGGAGTAATGGATTGTGATTAAATTAGTAGTTAGTGATGATAAATTGTTAGTTTAAAATGTGTAGAATTGATATAAATTGATGGATGGTGTATTTGATTGGTTACATATGTATTGGGGATGAAATTGGGTAAGAATTGCATGAAGAAACGAAAATGCAGAACCTGGGAAGCAGGTCTACGTCACGATGCAGGAAGACTCGTTCATCTCGACGCATGATGGAATTTGTGGGAGTTCCTAAGTGATGTACGTCGCGACGCGTATGACCCTTGTGTCGCGACGCGGATACAAAATTCAACCCAAACTGATTTTAAACCATTCCAGTTCCACCCCAACGTGTTAGAGGCCGCCCTAAGAGTCTCGTATCAGTCCATAATTGCATAGTACATCATGATATAAGTATTTGAATAGATGAATTTAGTTGACTGCGGAATATGTTCCCCAGCCTAGTTCTAACCAAGGTTGTCAATTTTAGATTAACGCATGAACCATAAATTTCCTTCAACAAGCGAATACCAGCCAGTTTAAGCACAGTGAGTGGACACTTTCTCTTTTACTTGTTTTTAATTCACATTTTCATATCAGACTTACTATTCTGCAAATAGGGCGTTAGCTATTATTTACTTACAGTTGTTTTTCAGATAGTAATGATTTAGAACAGACATGTTTTTTAAACATGAGATTTATGTTTTTTCGGGGCATGAGGTAAAAACTCACCCCAATATATAACTTGATACAGCTTGGAATTGACGGACAGAGACATGTGCACATGTAGATGACTAGGGGGATGACGATACGTAACGGCCCTAGATCCTAGTTTCAGAGCCAGGATGGCGGCATAGGTTCGTGTACCTAGACTCTAGTTCAGAGCTTGGGTGGCAGCATAGATCCGCACCCCTAGTTCTAGTTTGTGGCTTGGGGGACGACAATACGTAACTCCCCAAGACCACCAGTTTCAGAGATCCGGTTGAGTTATTCCCGGACACTCCCGGTTGAGTCATTTTCCTGGGCGTAGGGCACCACCAGTTTCAGAGACAGTAGTGGCATGCTTTGGGGGACGACGATACGTAACGCCCCAAAGTCATGTATTTGCACTGCTGGTTTCAGTTAGGCGTATGAGGGACGGCAATACGTAATGCCCTCGTACGTCAAGGTTTTTCAGACACAGAGCAGCTCACGGTTTTCAGATTTACAGTACACTGTTTTCAGAAATCAGATTTTAGAAAATAGTTTTCAGAAACCAGAGTTTCAAAAGCAGTGTTCAGAAAGATCAGTTTTATTAAAGAGATTTCATATGAAGTGATTTTTCTAAAAACTTTAGTTTTAAAGATTTAATGATTTAATTTGAGATTTTCAGATGTCCACTCACTTAGATCGAATAGCGATCTAACCCCACACTCCTTGTTTTTTTTGTTACAGGTTTTCTTAGAGGATGAGCTCGGGAGGACGGATACTGATGCAGTCACTAGGGTTCAGAGTCCACCAGTTCAGAGTCAGAGAGCATAACAGTCCAGTCAGAGTTAAAGTAAAGTTGCATGTATACACTAGTGTTGTATAAGTCGTTATAAGTGTATGTTAATGTTTTGTAAAGAAATGAATATTTGAGTATACAGTTTTGAGAATTAAAAGCATTTTATATTGTTGAGTTGGGCTATAGTCCCTGAGCATTGTCTTGCATTTAGATGGTTTAGGATATAGTCGGGAAGTCAGAGGCCTATGGGGTTAGTACTCCTATCCCCTGCCGGTAACATCTCCCAGATTCGGGGATGTTACATAACTACACATTAAATAAATATTAAATTGTGATATTTGACATATATTATTTATATATATGTATTTCAATATTTAAAGTAAATATAATACATATATTAGGATATTTATATTTAATTATTTAAATGTTAAATAATTAAGTTAATTAAATAACAAAATATCTATTACATGATTTGTTTTTGAAAATGGCATGAGTTTATTGGATACACTTATAAGTTTACTTTATTTTTGATAATTGATATCTTTAAACCAAGTAAATGTGTTCCAATAGAAATGAGACAAATGAAAAAATTATTGTTGTTTTTTTTTTGCTCACAGTAACAACAAAGATTAACATATAATTTTTTTTTTGTTTCACTATTCTATTTACACAAGTTTTACTAAAATTCACTAAGTTAAAATTGAGAGAAAAAGGTGAAGAACAAAAGGAGAAAAAAATTTAGAAACTTGGAGTTTTGTAAGTTATTTCCAATTTTCTTCAACTAAGAAATTGTTTCTATGATTCCATGCTTCAACTTGTGTAGCTTAGAATTTTCTCTAATGTTTACTTATGTGAATTATTGTGTTGGAAACTTGTTTGAAGGTGTTTAGCATGTATGATTAATTAATAAGCTAATTAGGAGTAATTAAGCTTATTTGATTAATTGGTAATTAAGTTACCATTCTAGAGTTTTATTCCACTCAATTATAACCTAGAATTGTTCTTAAGTTATTTCAAGTGGTGAGACTTGTTTGGTGAATTATTGAATTGATTAAAGCATTGAATTAAATCAATTTTGTGTAAATTGTGCAATTGGTGTAATTTATGAAATTAGGGTTCTAAACCTAATCCAATTTTGGTACTTTTCATGTATGTTGCATATTCTGATGTATATATGATTTATATCAAATTTAGGATTGATTGGATTTGATCTTGACATGTTTTGAACAAATTGGACCAAATCGCAATTAAGGGAAAATATGCACCCTTATCGGTAATTTCAGAAAAATTGGGGATTTGTGTTGAAAATTGTATTTTCATGTATTAGACTTGTATAAATCATTTTGGGATTGATTTTGAATCAATTAAATATGTATTTGACTATTTAAGGACCAAAATGAATAAAGTGCAAACTTTTGAGGCTAATCGGTAATTATAGAAAATATGATTTCTTGGGTTAAAATTTAAGATTTTAAGTATTGGTTAATTAAATAAATAAGTTTAATAATTGTTCCAAGAAAAAATTTTGAAATCGGAAAATTCTGTTTTCCGCGTTCCGCTGCGCTAACCCTGTAATTCCGTATAAAACCCCAATAAAAATTAGTATCAAAGCGAGTCTAATTCTGGACACCTGATATGATAATGCCTTTAAAATTCAATGTTTAATTTAGTCTTTTCTTTATACATGCATGTGTTTATTTAATTTGATTAAATAAAGTAAAATCATCTTTTTTTGCGGAAAAATCCCTATTTGAAAATAAGATTTTTAATTTAATATGTATTTGATGCATATTAATTGGTCTGTCTTGTCAATACCGCTTATTGATAAATTTTTTGCGCCTATATCCGAGAACGTACCAAAGCTGTGAGGATATGGCCGGTAGAAATTTATATGTACCGGATATATTTGATATTAGATGAATTCAAGAGAAAGCGGAATCCTGAACGTGCCAAAGCTGTCAGGGTTTCACAAGTATCTTGAATTCATCATTGACAAGTTTAACCTTGGCACGCCTCCTTGTGAACGTGTCAAAGCTGTCACAACGAGAAACGACCAGGACAGAAAACGCAGGAGTCACTATTGAATGATCGACAATGAGTTGTCTACCTAATGAATATACGTAGGCGAGAACGTGCCAAAGCTGTGAGCTGAAATATATTTATGGGATCCACCTTTTCACTATTATGTTAAGATTTGATTATCGCATGTTTTGTATTCTATTTGGGGGTTAAAGTTTTTCATGAAATAGTGGGAAAGTCATTTTTAGATTAAAAAATCCATGATCTAGTTAATGCTTTATGATATAATATGAAACTATTTTATCTGTTTATCTGCTAACCGTTGATTCGCTGTCTATTTGATAGATTTGCGATGGCGGCACCTCTGACCAATCCTTTTGCTCATATGCTTGATACGAATAAGCTAAAAGACGCTAAGAACTTTACGGATTGGGATATGGATTTGAGGGTTGTTTTCGATTTCGAGAAGTTGGGATATATATTGAAAGGTCCATTACTGATTGCTATATCTCCAGATGCATCTCCTGAAGAATTTGAGACTTTCCAGAGATAGAAGGATGATGATTTAAGTGTTAAATCATTCATACTTAGTTCTCTTTCTTCTGAGCTTAAAAAGACATATTTTGAGATGCATGATGACACAACTTCGTGGATCGTTCATGAACCAGGAACATGTCGTGGTTCATAGAGTTTCAATGGTACTGTTCCATTCTAAACTTGATGAGGGGCAGGTTGTGAGCCTGCATGTGCTTTATTTGATCGATTTGATCGAGCAATTGAGGCGCCAAGATTTCCCTCTCAATGAAACTCTGGGACGTAGTGTCATATTCGGTTCGCTCCCAGCGTCATATCGCCAGTTCGTCATGTACTTCAACATGAATGAGATTCATTGCTCTTACAGTGGGTTGCATATGATGATTCTCACAGTAGAGGAAGATTTAAGAAAGGGAGTTCCGACTCGCCTTCCGAAACCTACTTCATTTTCCGCTTCTTCCCAATCCAAGTCAAAGGGGAAGAAGACAAAAGGAAAAAAGAAGAAATGTTTCAACGTTCCTCCGCAAGCTAAGGTAGCGAAGCCCAAGAGAGCTTCTGAAGATAAGTGCCACCACTGTCAGAAAGTCGGGTACTAGAAAAGAAACTATCCGGACTATCTTGCACAGATAAGGAAGGAAATAGCATCGACATCAGGTATTTTTATTTTTCCTATTATTGATATCTCAATGGCTTGTGAAGCTATGACATCTAATTAGATTTTAGATTCTTCTTGTCCTATTCACATTTGCAATACGTTGCAGGTGCTGACGGGAAGTAGATGGCTGAAATCTAAGGAGATGCAGTTACAATTCGGGAGTGGCGACTCTCTGGATGCAGTTGCAGTGGGCATATGCGAGATTCTCGTATCCAGTGGGAGACTTTTGTTAAATGACTGCTATTTTGTGCCAGGATGTGTGGCGAATATTATATCTCTTTTTGTATTAGATACTGAAGAATATAATGTAAATATTAAAAATCGTTCTTTGTATTTATATGATAGTAATAATATTCAGATCCTTTGTTGTCCAAACGAGCATGATCATTACATATTGTGTACCTCACAAGATATCTTTAATACTGGAATTAATAAACGTAAAAAATCTGATATAAATAATACTGAACTGTGGCATATGCGGTTAGGTCATATAAGCATGAAATGCCTAACCCAATTGGTTAAGAATGGTTTGATATAAGATCTCACCATTGAACCTTATCCAACTTGCGAATCTTGTATTCGGGGTAAATGACCAAAGCCTCATTTTCGGGTGTTGGACACCGAGCCACTGACCTATTGGAACTCATATATTCTTATGTATGTGGTCCAATTAGTCAAACTTCTCACAGTGATTTTTCTTACTTCGTTACCTTTACTGATGATCTGTCACGGTACAGTTATGTTTATCTGATGAAACATAAATTGGAAAACCTTTGAAAAGTTCAAAGAATTCCAAAATGAAGTTGAAAAATAGACCTGTCAATATATTAAATGCCTTTGATCTGATCGAGGCGGCGAATATATGAGTGGAGAGTTCACTAATTATTTAAAGGAGAATGAGATTCTCGCTCAATATACTCCTCCAGGCACTCCGCAACACAATGAAGTGTCAGAAAGGAGAAATCGTACTTCATTGGATATGGTCCAATCGATGTTGAGTTATACAGATTTACCCTATTACTTATGGGACTATGCTTTTTTAACTGCCGCACATATTTTGAATAAGATTCCTTCCAAAGCTGTTCCTACGACTCCGTATGAGATATAGACCGGTAGGTGTTGGTTTTCTAGGTTTAGTCCCAAGATCAAATAAGCATAGAAATGTGAATGAATAACAAAGAAGAGTGGAAGAAACACACTTACATTGATCGGTTTATGGATGCGTTGATCAACAAAATTTTCCTCCAAGATTACTTGTTGAATTCGGCCAAGGGACACAACAAGCTCCCAGCTTTGCTTTGTCTTTCCAAGCACCCAAGTTGGTTTCCCTAACACCTTGATATGATCTTTGATGAGTGCTAGCTTTTTGAGAATTTTTGCAACAAAAATCCTTCACTTTCTTCCTTCAAATTTTCGGTGATGAAGAAGAAAATTGGAAGAGAAAACTTGCTTTTGTTTTCGGTAATGAGAGAGAGTGAAGTAAATTGTGTAATTGTTTCAAAAACAATTAAAAATGATATACCAAAAATTGGATTTGGTAAAGGTCACTCATGCTTTCAATTTGGAGTATTTTACAAGCCACCAAAACACATCAACCAAAAGTAACTAAGGTGACATGTGATGTGACACTTGATGAGACATGTGGGCCCCACTCGATTCAAAATGCGAGTGGGCCCGCAAACACTCCTGGGCTCGGGTTCACTAATTCTGAATTAACGAACTTATGTCGCGACGTAATTAAATCGAATTTAATTAAATAATTATGCCTAGCAAAATTATTATTCATGTCGCTAACAAATTAATTCTAAATTAACTCGTTTGCCTGAATTAAAATCTAATTTTAATTCCGCGTCGAAATCTACTTTCGTATAATATATCGAATATATTATTTTAATGATTAATTCCAAATTAATCTTACTATCTCTTCAAATAGTATTTTATCCAAGATAAAATCTCTCCACAATTAATCCCAGATTAATTAAGCTCGAATCATACGTCATCGGTGTATCTTCGGGAAGCGACCCAAGAGATCCCTGGATATGTTGGCAGTAAATCCGGTCATCGGACTATCCGAATACGTACGTACCTAGTACTACATTTTTACCGATTTACGAGACAATGTTGGCTTCTAGCAAAGCGTCATGCCTACCCAATTCTCCAGAAATATTCTTAATGGAATTTACGATCTTTAACAGGCGTAGTATACGTAGTATTGCGTATTGCGATCCAGTATCGGATGATCACATGCAAGGCCTGAGGCTGGTACAGTGTCTGCCCCGTACGAAGCATATATTGGATCACTAGCAACTAGTCTCTTTATTATCGGATAATCATGACCTAGTCATATTATCCCGATGGTTGCAACCCTTAGAGAACCATTTTTGTATCCATGCGTGATCATCATCTTCATATAACTGAAGTGATACTTCCGTCTTGACATCACATCCTATACACTACGATTCTCAATAAACCCAGAAGAGGCGTACACAGAACCTGTTAAAGTCCTGGACGACTAAAACCAAAGCTTATTGATTGTCGTAAGTACTAGCGATGCAAGTCTCAGGTTAAGACCAAATACACCTACCCTGAAGCGGACTCCCATAGACACATAGTCATACTACCAATGGGATTATGCGGGGTCTATCCAGAGCGAAGCTGTTTTCCGTACCATCGGTAAAACACAACCTCCTACCACACTTGTATAAGTATCTGATTCTTAAATATATGAGAACTATGCTGTTACGCTTCCATAACACGCACAAGTGCGATACTAGTCTATTTCGCATTATCGATGTCCAGTCTCGATAATACTACGACTAGAGATATTTAATGATTAAACCATCGTGGATTGATAATGTTTCATATCATCTCAATCCGGAACTAATCATAAGGACTTTCATCATTCACACATTTAAGTAATCTAATTACGAAATAATAAAAGGCAATTTCAATTGCTACATAATTAATTTGTACAAAAACACAATGTATTTTACAAATAGTGACGCTATGGGTCATAACTGTCCAACAATCTCCCACTTGGCCTATAGTCAGTCACTCAAGCATCTAATACCTGAACTATGTACATGTCGCTCAAAATTCTGCTGAGGAATGGCTTTCGTCAGCGGATCTGCAATGTTGTCCTCTGATGCGACCTTCTCGATCTTCACATCGCCACGATGTATGATCTCACGAATCAGATGGAAACGTCGAAGAACATGCTTGGATCGTTGATGAGACCGCAGTTCCTTAGCTTGCGCTATAGCCCCGTTATTGTCACAATACAATGGAACGGGCTCAGCTGCTAACGAAACTACTCCTAATCCAATTAGGAATTTTCGGATCCAAACTGCCTCCTTTGCTGCTTCAGCTACAAGAATATACTCCGTTTCTGTTGTTGAATTGGCAACAGTCTATTGCTTGGAAGATTTCCAGCTCACTGCTCCGTTATTCAAACAAAATATGTACACTGATTGTGACATACAATCATCTTTGTCGGTTTGGAAACTTGCATCGGTATCCCAGTTACCTCAAGTTCTCCATCTCCATAGATTAAGAAAGCATCCTTAGTTCGTCTAAGATACTTAAGGATATTCTTAACCGTTATCCAGGGAATTTCACCCGGATCGGCTTGATAGCGACTACACATGCTCAAAACATATGATACATCAGGTCGCGTACATATCATGGCATACATGATCGATCAGACTACCGAGGTGAACGATATCCGACTCATGTTGTCTCTCTCTTCTTAAGTTTTAGGACACATGTCCTTAGATAGAGTGACGCCATGTGACACTGGCAACAGTCCCCTCTTGGACTGATCCATGTTGAATCTCTTCAACACTTTGTCAATGTATGTACTCTGGGAGAGTCCAAACATTTTTCTAGATCTATCCCGGTAGATCTTTATTCCCAGAATAAAGGCTGTTTCTCTCAGATCTTTCATGGAGAATTTCAATGAAAGCCAAGCTTCCACCGACGTTAACATGGGAATGTTATTGCCAATAAGCAATACATCATCAATGTAAAGGACAATGAATGTCAGTGCTCTCCCACTTACCTTCTTATATACACAATGATCATCATCGCTTTGAACGAAATCATATTCTTTTATGATCTCATCAAAGCGTTGGTTCCAAGAATGCGATGCTTGCTTCAATCCATAAATGGATCGATTTAACTTACAAACCTTGTTTGCAAGTCTCGACACGACAAAATCGTCAGGCTGTTGCATATAAACATCCTCCAAAAGGTTTCTCTTAAGGAAAGCGATTTTGACGTACATCTGCCATATCTCGTAATCGAAATATGCAGCTATTGCAAGCATTATCCGAATGGATTTAATCATGGCAACGGGTGAGAAAGTTTCATCGTAATCGACACCATGTCGTTGACGATATCCCTTCGCTACAAGCCTAGCTTTGTATGTTTGTACGTTGCCATCCATGTCGGTCTTCTTCTTGAAGAACCATTTGCATCCAATAGGCTTTACGCCTTCTGGTGCATCAACCAGTGTCCAAACTTGGTTGGTGTACATGGAATCCATTTCGGACTTCATGGCTTCTTTCCATAAAGCGGAATCGATATCTTGTATCCCTTCCTCATACGTAGCCGGTTCATTATCCTCAATGAGATTAATATCTACATGAGGTGAGATCATAAACCCATACCTTTGGGGTTATTTCCTGACTCTCTCCGACCTACGCGATCCTTGTGTAATCGAAGATTGTGGTACAGATTCATCCCTGATGAACTGTTCATGTTCCGTTGAGGATTCTATGCCAGGAACAGTATCACTACGATTTTCATCGAGTTCTACTTTCCTCCTACTAACCACTGCATTTAGGAATTCCTTCTCAAGGAAAACCGCATGTAGAGCAACAAATATTTTGTTCTCTTGTGGGTGATAGAAGTAATATCCTTTGGTTTCCCTAGGATATCCTACAAATAGGCATTTATCTGATTTGGGTTCAAGTTTGGTACCTTCCAAACGTTTGACGTATGCCCAGCATCCCCAAATCTTCAGGAATGAGAAACCCGGTTTCTTTCCTGTCCATATCTCATACGGAGTCTGTTGAACAAACCTTGACGGAACCTTATTCAAAATAAATATTGCACTGTTTAATGCATATCCCCAGAAGGAAATAGGTAGCTCAGTGCGACTCATCATAGACCTCACCATGTCTAACAAAGTTCGGTTTCTCTGTTCGGACACACCGTTTAATTGCGGTGTTCTAGGAGGAGTCCACTGTGAAAGAATACCATATTCTTTCAAGTAGTCAAGAAACTCATTGCTCAAGTATTCGCCACCACGGTCTGACCGTAATGTCTTAATACTCTTGCCGGTCTGTTTTTCAACTTCATGTCGAAACTCTTTGAATTTCTCAAAAGTTTCCGACTTGTGTCTCATAAGATACACATAACCATAACGTGATGCATCATCCGTAAAGGTTACGAAGTATTCATATCCATCTCTAGCCTGGCTAGACATGGGCCCACAAACGTCACTATGAACAAAGGCTAACAGTTCGGTGGCACACACACCTTTACCGCTAAAAGGTGACTTAGGCATTTTGCCTAATAAGCAAGATTCGCAGACGTCATATGAATTTGGATCAAATTCGTCCCAGTACCCACTCTTCGAAAGTGTGGATATGCGAGTCTTGTTTATGTGTCCCAGACGACAATGCCACATATAAGTTTCATCTTTATGACTTACTTTAAGTCTTTTGTTTGTTACAGAATATGGTTGAGATTGATTTATATTCAAAATATAAAGACCATTATTTACAACAGTAATGCAAATTTCTATATCATTTTTATACATAAAACGCTCAGTGTTTCGAAATACAAAAGTATACCCACACTGGGTTAACATAGATACAGAAATAATATTCCTAGTCAAACTAGATACATAATAACAGTCCAAAAGTTCAAGTACATGCCCCGAGGACAGTTCTAAAACAAAAGTGTCCACGGCCAAAACGACAACAGATGTCCCATTTCCAACACGCAGATCAATCTCCCCTTACGCCAGTTTCCTGCTAATCCGCAGATCCTGCACATCAGTACAAATGTGAGTACCACAACCAGGATCAAAAATCCAATTTTTAAAACTAGAAGTAGTCATGTTTATTTCTATAACAAACATACCTGAGGTCGGTGCCTTGCCCGCCTTTATCTCCTTCTGGAGCACCTTGTACTCGCGGCAGTCACGTTTCCAGTGACACCGCTTCCCGAACTGGAGGCAAACATCCTGAGACTTGTCCTTCAGCTTCCCAGAAGCCTTTGACGCCTTACCATTGCCCTTCTTCTTATGTTTTTTCTTTTTCACACCTCCAGTGGCCTTGGGCCCAGCCCTCGGTGAATGAGATGTCGAAGCAAAGTGCGCCTCGCGCCTTTTTCCCTTTTGAAGCTCCTTCTCTGCCTCTCGCAGCGTGGACATCAGCTCTCCAAGTGTCTGCTCTTGGTTCAACATTTTATAGTTCATGATGAACCCACTACAAGTGTCGGGGAGAGACTGCAAGATCAAATCTATAGAGGTCTCTATCTCAAAGATAATCTTCATTTGTCCAAGCTACTTTATATCGGCAATCATCTGTGTCACGTGATGTTCAACAGATGTACCCTCCGACATCCGAGCACGGAAGAGCTTCTTTTGTAACTCATATCTTTGCGACCTAAGGTTAGATCGGTGCAGATCGTGCAACTTCGCCAACATGTTATATGGATCCAATCCCTTGTTTTGTCGACGGAATTTCTGAGTCATAGCAGCAAGCATAATTGACTGAGTAGTCGCGTTGTCGTCACTATGTGTCTTCCAAATATCTAGCTCGAGCAACTTATCAGAACTGGGCTTAGGCCCAAGAGGTCTCTCTATAGTATATAGAAGCCTGTCAGATCCAAGGACTATCCTTAGATTGAGTTCCCAATCGGAGAAGTTAGTCTCGTTGAAGACATTGTCTCCCATGATTATGTCACGGACACTATTCTTTCTGGTCATTTTGATTGCGATAATCTAATTATCCAATTAACAATGTAGGGTACTGTCCAACTGTTACAAAAAAAATAACATTATATTAGTCCAACTAATAAAATAATTTTGACGAAATATTTGAAAGCGCGTAAAGCTAAGTATTTGAATGAAATTGAAAATTCAATACTAGCCTCCCACTATTTTTCGGCGAGCCTCTAACCCTCTGTCGAGTACTCAGGAAACCCAATTTCCTAGTGGGCTAGGATCCCGTTAAATAACGCACAACCTTGACTTTGGCCAACAAGCTGTATGATATTTAACTAGGTAGATCTCGAAGATAAATTGGATCTCATCCAATTCCTAGATCCGGTAGGTGGACCTCCAAGTCCGAAACATATATACAATATATATGCCAATATATCCAATATATTTTCCTTACATTATTCCTCTGAATCAACTAAGTCTTGGCTTTGGCACAACAAGCTTAATGATTCCAGTTAAGCGGGACCCATTGACGTGGGAAAGCTTCGTAATCAATGTCGATGGACAAGAAATGATCTTGACTTTGGCTAATAAATCACAACTTGGACAAGACACCGATATGGAACAAAGCCTTCATGATCCAAACACATCCGCGATTGACAAAGGCCTTGATTTTGGCCAACAAACCAATGCCAATCTTGGATCTTGAGTAAGAATCACTCAATGGAAGGAAATATCGCTTAATATAAATTGAGGGATTTTCACGTAAATTGGTAACCAATTTATTATCTTTGTTAGGTCTCATTATCATACACCCTTAAACATGCATTCTAAACACATAATAATGCGCGAAAGTAAATTAATAACCATATGCGGATGGATATTTAACAACTTGTTCCTAGAATAAATCACTCAATTTCCTCTCCCCGGCTAGCACTATTCTACTTCTACCCAATTACATAATACAATAATAGAAACCTCATTACATTGAGGGGAATTAGGTGAGAAGAGAATACAAAGAAATAATGAGAGATAAGGCTGGACACGCAGGTCCAATTTATAAATTCCAAATTTGCAACAATTTCTAAAATTGCCTTTTTCATTCTAATATCCATCCGATATACTCTATTCATTCAACACATCCATATATTCATTCATAGCATACAATTCAACCAATCTAATCCAATTAATTAGTCTTTGAATTATGTGATCATCCAATGTTCAAACAACGATTTGATTTTTGCGAGAGTCCAACTCGTTTGAGAATAAATACTCAAAGTACGAATTCTTGAATTATATCGAACTACTCGTTAAATCTAATTTAATTCGTATTCAATATTAATTCATTTATTTAATTCCAAATTAAATATCTACACTTTTTAATGCGCTTTAACGACTTAGATTTCAAATCTAATCTTATCGGGTCTCAAAGCCCAACTAACATCCAATGTTGGTTTAATTAAAGTTCGATGAGCTTTCAATTGATTTCATAAGGCATGGGCTTTGGTCAATATGGGTTAAACCCAATTACCAAGCCCAATTAAGGAATCACCCTCATTTGCCAAGAAAACAATTTTAGCTTATAAGGCCCAATTAAACTTTTAAAGCCCATTTATTACATTTAGACTTAATGGTATGATTTAGGCCCAATTTGGATCCAATCCAATTGGCCTAAACCAACTTGGCCCAACCAAGCCCATTATGCCCAAATATAACAATTTCAAGCCCAATTCAAAATCAAACCCATTAATCAAATTTTAAAATCCCAAATTTTATAATCCAATTAATTTAAGTGTAATACATCAATTAATTACCCAAATTAATATTTCCAAAATACAATTTAACTAATTAATTATGTATCCTATTGTTCAACTAATGTCCAACATTCTTGAATCAAAAAATCAACCTGTTCTATGCCATAAGGCTCTCGGCATTAGTAGGGAATTTTGTCCAAATTCATTTTTCAATCCGATTGAATTTTAAATCGACATATCTCATTCGTTTCAAGTCATCCAATGATCAACGAAACAAAAATTACCAAGATCCTAGGGTAACTTCACATTCGGCCAAGCCATAGTGTGGGCTAAAATTTGATCCAATCAATATTTCAAGAAATTGATCATATACAACTTCATAAAATCATCATTCAAGCATACTCAATCAATCAATTTTATCAAATCATGCTCAAATTGATTTTACCCAAATTTTACCCTAATTCATTTCATGTTCATTTTGGCTCATAGATACCATTGTTGGTTTTCTAGGTTAGTCCCAAGATCAAATAAGCATAGATATGTGAATGAATAACAAAGAAGAGTGGCGGAAACACACTTATATTGATCGGTTTATGGATGCGTTGATCAACAAAATTTTCCTCCAAGATGACTTGTTAAATTCGGCCAAGGGACACAACAAGTTCCAAGCTTTGCTTTGTCTTTCCAAGCTCCCAAGTTGGTTTCCCTAACACCTTGATATGATCTGTGATTAGTGCTAGCTCTTTGAGAATTTTTGCAACAAAAATCCTTCACTTTCTTCCTTCAAATTTTCGGTGATGAAGAAGAAAATTGAAAGAGAAAACTTGCTTCTGTTTTCGGTAATGAGAGAGAGTGAAGTAAATTGTGTAATTGTTTCAAAAATAATTAAAAATGATATACCAAAAATTGGATTTGGTAAAGGTCACTCATGCTTTCAATTTGGAGTATTTTACAAGCCACCAAAACACATCAACCAAAAGTAACTAAGGTGACATGTGATGTGACACTTGATGAGACATGTGGGCCCCACTCGATTCAAAATGCGAGTGGGCCCGCAAACACTCATGGGCTCGGGTTCGCTAATTCTGAATTAACGAACTTCCGTCGCGACGTAATTAAATCGAATTTAATTAAATAATTATGCCTAGCAAAATTATTATTCACGTCGCTAACAAATTAATTCTAAATTAACTCGTTTGCCCGAATTAAAATCTAATTTGAATTCTGCGTCGAAATCTAATTTCGTATAATATATCGAATATATTATTTTAATGATTAATTCTAAATTAATATTTCTCTCTCTTCAAATAGTATTTTATCCCAAATAAAATCTCTCCACAATTAATCCCAGATTAATTAAGCTTGAATCATACGTCATCGGTGTATCTTCGGGAAGCGACCCAAGAGATCCCTGGATATGTTGGCAATAAATCCGGTCGTCGGACTATCCGAACACGTACATACCTAGTACTACATTTTTACTGATTTACGAGACAAGGTTGGCTTCTAGCAAAGCGTCATGCCTACCCAATTCTCTAGAAATATTCTTAATGGAATATACGATCTTTAAAAGGCGTAGTATACGTAGTATTGCGTATTGCGATCCAGTATCGGATGATCACATGCAAGGCCTGGGGCTGGTACACTGTCTTCCCCGTACGAAGCATATATCGGATCACTAGCAACTAGTCTGTTTATTATCGGATAATCATGACCTAGTCATATTATCCCGATGGTTGCAACCCTTAGAGAACCAGTTCTGTATCCCTGCGTGATTATCATCTCCATATGACTGAAGTGATACTTCTGTCTTGACATCACATCTAATACACTATGATTCTCAATAAACCCAGAAGAGGCGTACACAGAACCTGTTAAAGTCCTGGACGACCAAAACCAAAGCTTATTGATTGTCGCAAGTACTAGGGATGCAAGTCTGAGGTTAAGACCAAATACACCTATCCTGAAGCGGACTCCCATAGACACATAGTCATACTACCAATGGGATTCCGCGGGGTCTATCCAGAGCGAAGCTGTTTTCCGTACCATTGGTAAAACAAAACCTCCTACCACACTTGCATAAGTATCCAATACATAAATATATGAGAACTATGTTGTTACAATTCCATAACACGCACAAGTGCGATACTAGTCTATTCCGCATTATCGATGTCCAGTCTCGATAATACTACGACTATGGATATTTAATGATTAAACCGTCGTGGATTGATACTGTCTCATATCATCTCAATCCGGAACTAATCATAAGTACTTTCATCATTCACACATTTAAGTAATCTAATTACGAAATGATAAAAGGCAATTCCCATTGCTATATAATTAATTTGTACAAAAACACAATGTCTCTTACAAATAGTGACGCTATGGGTCATAACTGTCCAACAGTAGGAAACCAAATCTTAGTTATGTTAAGATTTGAGGGTGTCATGCATACGTCAAGATGGCTCAGCAGAATAAGTTTTTGCCTCGAGGGAAGAAGTTTAGGTTTGTTGGATATCCTTCAAATACGAAAGGATATTTTTTTCTATGATACCGAGCATCGAAATGTGTTCATAGCTCGCTTCGCAAAATTTCTAGAAATAGAATTTTTGTCTAAAGGTGGTGATAATAGACAGGTTGAACTTGATGAAGTACAACCTGGAACCAATGAACCAATGGAGAAACCTAAAGTTCACGAAGATGAAGAACCTTCAACATACACACTCTGTAGGTCGCAAAGGGTATCTAGACCTCCTGAACGCTTGTATTTGATCCAAGAAAAGAGTCTCAATGTTCTCTTAGTTGAAGAGACTCACCCTTTTACCTATAGAGAATCGATGTTGGATATCGATTCCGTGAAGTGGCAAGACGCCATGAAATACGAGATGGATTTAATGTATGAGAATCAAGTTTGGAACTTGGTTCCGCTTCCCGAAGGAATTGTTCATATCGGTTGAAAATGGATTTACAAGAGGAAGTACCGGACCGATGGAAAGGTTGAAACTTTTAAGGCCCGACTGATAGCTAAAGGTTACTCGCAGCGACCCGGTGTCGACTACGATGAAACTTTTTCACCAGTTGTAATGCTAAAGTCTATAAGGATTTTGTCGTCAATTGCCGCTTATCATGATTACGAGATTTGGCAAATGGATGTCAAAACGGCTTTTCTAAATGGGTTTCTTGATGAAGAAACCTATATGGAACAATCGGAGGGTTTTACATCCAACGAGAACTCGGGCATGATATGCAAGCTGAAGAAGTCCATTTATGGACTTAAACAGGCATCACGAAGTTGAAATCTTCGATTCGATGAGATAATCAAATTATATGGTTTTCTCAAGAATTCGGAAGTATCATGTGTGTATAAGAAGGCCAGTGGGAGTATGGTGGTATTTTTAATTCTCTATGTTGACGACATCCTTATCATTGGGAATGATATTGGGATGATACAAGGCAACAAAGCTTACCTCTGTAAGAATTTCTCCATGAAGGACTTGAGTGAAGCTTCTTATGTCTTAGGCATAAAACTCTATAGAGATAGAGAAAGGAAGCTTATTGGGTTATCCCAATCAACGTACATAGATAAGATCTTAGAACGGTATAATTTTGGTAATTGTAAGACAGTAAACATACCGTTCAAACATGGCTTACATCTTTCGAAGAAGATGTGTTTCACAAACAGAAGATGAGAAGATTAGAATGTCTAATCATTTATGCCATGTTATGTACTAGGCCTGATATTAGCTTCGCAGTTAGTGTGACAAGCAGATATCAGTCCAATCCAGGAAATGACCATTGGATGACCATTAAACATATTCTCAAGTATCTTAAATGTACTAAGGATAAGTTTATTATCTATGGAGTAAACGAATTGTAAGATAATGGGTATACGGATTCCGATTTCCAATCGGATCATGATGATAGAAAGTCAACATTAGGATTCATGTTTACCCTTAATAGATGTGCAGTTTGTTGGAAGAGATCCAAACAGGGATCGACAGCTGATTCCACCATAGAGGCGAAATATATTACAGCTTCTGAAGTTGCAAAGGAAGCTGTATGAGTTAGGAACTCTATCACAGAATTGGGAGTTGTCCCAAGCATCGAGAATCCGATTTCGTTATACTGTGACAATACTGGAGCCATTGCGCAAGTAAAAGAATCGAGGGCGCATCAGAAGTCGAAGCATGTGGAACGAAAGTACCACATCATTTGAGAGATTGTGTCGCAATAAGACATTGTCGAAGTGAAGATAATATAGCAGACCCACTTACCAATGCCATACCTCCGAAGTTATTTTATAAACATGTGGAGTCGATGGGTATTAGATACAATCGATATTGGCACTAGATCAAGTGGGAGATTTTGTTAGGGTAGGTGTTCTGAGCGCTAATTTTATTATGTATTTCCTTGTAAATACTAATGTAACATTTTATTATGAATAAAATAAACAGTTTCTTTTATATAACATCTTCTTTGATATGGTAAAGACGTAACAGACCTTAGAATGATTAGTTATACTATTGCAAAAGCATCGCAACTGACATTGAGTTATATCATGACGTTGTCATTCTTAGACAGTTCCTAGTCAAGGTTTACACTACTTGGTCAGTAAAGTAAACCTGTATAGACTGGTACATGTCGTATATTAGAATCTTGGATTTCGATGGTTTCTCAATGAACCATGAGTCTTGGAGACTCGTATATACGTGTAGGTGTTTATAGTTGATAAACACTGAACGACTCATCGAAGATTCTTAATGGATGGTACACCAATGTCAATAAGAATCTTCTCGAGTTAAGTGAGCATAATGATTCTTTAACTTGAGATACCATTATGGATATATGAGTTATCCTCCACACTTATATGACAGTCACGTCACCAATCTATTCAGATCAGACCTCAGCTTGTTCGTTGGGTGTGGACTGATGCTCAGGATATCCTGTGTGTATCAAGAAAGGATCCATCAGTTCTGTGTACAGAGCATAGGTATTCAATATGGAATTAGTAATCTGTTAAATCCATGGGCCTGTGGTACACTATAGAAATCATTTCTAAGTGTTATTAATGGATTTCTAATAGAAACGTCGACGTGATTATATCTATAGAGATTTGACGTTTATATGTATATCTCTGGAATAATCCGGATACCTGTGACATGGGGATTATACGTATGCACTGACCTCGACCTGGAAGGTTCAGAGAGTTTATCTGTGTTCGTCATAATTTACGGGTGGGTGAATTATGGACACGAAATTTGATTTCGTGACGGATATGTCTGAACCTGGAGAGTTTCACTAATGAGATATACTCGTAGAGCACTATGGAAACTTTTATTAATAATACTGATTATTTATAACTCATTTAACGGTTAAACGAAAAATACATGCAATCTGGACCTAATCGTCATTTCCGAATAATGTGTATTTGTATTTAATACCTAATTTTATTAAATACACATTAGTTAAATATCAAATTATGATATCTGACATATATCATTTATATATTATATGTATTTCAATATTTAAAGTAAATATAATATATATACCAGGATATTTGTATTTAATTATTTAAATGTTAAATAATTAAGTTAATTAAATAACAAAATATCTATTACATGATTTGTTTTTGGAAATGGCATGAGTTTATTGGATACTCTTGTAAGTTTACTTTATTTTTGATAATTGTTATCTTTAAACCAAGTAAATGTGTTCCAATAGAAATGAGACAAATGAAAAAAATTATTTTTTGTTGTTTTTGTTGCTCACGGCAACAACAAATATTAACATATAAATTTTTTTTTCACTTTTCTATTAACACAAGTTTTTCTAAAATTCACTAAGTTCAAATTGAGAGAAAAAAGTGAAGACCAAAAGGAGAAAAAAACTTAGAAACTTAGAGTTTTGTAAGTTATTTCAAATTTTCTTAAATTAATAAATTATTTCTATGATTCCATGCTTCAACTTGTGTAGTTTAGAATTTTCTCTAATGTTTAATTATGTGAATTATTGTGTTGGAAACTTGTTTGAAGGTGTTTAGCATGTATGATTAATTAATAAGCTAATTAGGAGTAATTAAGCTTATTTGATTAATTAGTGATTAAAATTGTCATTCTAGAGTTTTAATTCCACTCAATTATAATCTAAAATTGTTCTTAAGTTATTTCAAGTGGTGAGACTTGTTTGGTGAATTATTGAATTGATTAAAGCATTGAATTAAATCAATTTAGTGTAAATTGTGCAATTGGTGTAATTTGTGAAATTAGGGTTCTAAACCTAATCCAATTTTTAGGGCTTTTCATATATGTTGCATTTTCTGATGTATATATGATGTATATCAAATTTGGGATTGATTGAATTTGATCTTGACATGTTTTCAGAAAAATTAGGGATTTGTGTTGTAAATTATATTTTCATGTATTAGACATGTATAAATAATTTTGGGATTGATTTTGAATCAATTAAATATGTATTTGACTATTTAAGGACCAAAATGAATAAAATACAAACTTTCGGGGCTAATCGGTAATTATAGGAAATATGATTTTTTGGGTAATTAAATAAATAAGTTTATTTAATTGTTTCAAGAAAAAATTTTGAAATCGGAAAATTCTGTTTTCCGCATTCCGCTACACTAATCTTGTAATTCCGTATAAAACCCCAACAGTGAGGATTTTAAACGATTTTTTTATCCTAATTCAAAAAATCAATTGGAATTCAGAACGTTTTTCATCCAAAATCATAATTAAGATGAGATGTCTCGATTACCATCCCACATAAAGGACTTATCGAATACTAATAGGAAACTATATGAAATAAATGAGAAAAAGTATAAAATGAAGGATCTTCATGTTATTATCATATTAATTTATGTCAAGAGCATACACGTTTTTTAAAATTATTACAATTTACATATATTAAGGTTCTGGTTGGAACCGTTGGAACCCTAGGGTTCCAAACCGTTCCAATGCCCCAATTTCCAAAAAAAAAATTTATTTTAATTTTCCCAAATTACCCCTAATAGTGATAATAAAACGGTTAATTTTAAGGACAGTTTAGGTATCACAAAAATATTCTAAAAATGTATAAATATGTGTGATTTTTCATTATTTCAACACACCAATTAATCAATTCTCAATCTCAATTCTCATATTCTATAATGCATCTGCAAGTGTAAGCGGAGTTGAAGGATCAACAGCCACAGATGATGATTAATAATTAAATATTTAAATAATTGTAAAATTACAATGAGGGAAATATCTTTTAAATGTAATGGAACTACGTTAGCTTTGATTCCTCTCACCTCTGGAGGATATATAGACAACTTAAGTTTTTAAAAATTTAAGTTCAAGCTCTTTAATTTTTTTTTTTTTTAAATAAGAATTTTATTTGTAATTTAATGTAATTATTATGTAATGTAAGTTTATTATATAAATTCAAATTCATAATTTTAAATTATATTATTTTATTCATCTCAATTTTTTATTTCAAAAAAAAATAAACTGAATGGAACCGGAACCGAATGGTTCAGTTCCGGTTCCACATTTACTGTGGAACCGGACCGAGCCGCCGGCCACCTCTACTGTCTGCTGAGACTCCAAATATAGGAGAAAATACACTCTTATATATATATAAAAATATTCATTCAAATCCTTCATAATCTATTAAAAAAAAAACTACTATTATGGTACCTAAGGGTATCAAATACCTTTGGGTACAAACATGCAACTTTGAGAATTGAATATGCAATTTAAATCATTAAACATGCAAACTCTATCAATAAACTTAGAACCAATTTCATGTTTTGAAAAGTTTTATGTTTATTGACAGAGTTTACATGTTTAATGATTTAAATTTCATGTTTAATGATAAAAATTATATATTTAATCCAAAAATATCAAATATGCATTGGGTATTGTATATGGGCTGGGCCCATAAAAAAAAGATTTGAATCCCTGTCATTTGTGGGGGACTCAAAGCAAGCTGATTGGCGGAGCAGACACGTTTGCTTCAACAAATCTCGCCAACAAAATCCACGTGGCATCACCCCTCTCTCTACATTAATCAAATTTCTCTCTCGACAGATTCCGAGGAAAGAGAGAGCAGTCGTGTTCACGATCTGGAAATTGATACCTTTCCCATTGGCTGAAGCATTGTATATGCATGCAACTTAGAAGATTCCAGTCATCGATGGAAAATCATGGCCGTCGATCTTCCCACACTTCGGAAGACGTGCCTGGTGATTTTGAGGTCGAAATCGAGGGCGATAGTTGCAATGGCCGTGATTCCAAAGGTTTTTATTTTATTTTATTTTTGTGTTGGTTTTATTTTTCATAATGTTATGTTATTGAAGTGAAATAATATTAAAGTCGATTTTTTGTTTCACGATGAAGCATCGATATCGAGTGACATGAGATCAAGTTCGAGTTCTGAGCGTGGGAAAATCGTACATAATCATTCACTGGGCTTATTGGCAGCCAGGCTTTTTGACGAAAGGGTTCCTTTCAAGAAGAAGGTTTTTCATTATCTTTGGCTCTGCAGCATCGAATGCACCTTATTGCTTACTTTTCATTAGTATATTCTTGTAAATATTGTTGAGTGTAAATTTAAGATGGCCTAGATTTTACCCCATTTAATGAAACAATGATTTTGAAGACTTTGGTTTGATTTGGTAAAATTTATACATATGACTACTAGTGATTCCATCCTACGTCAATTGCGGATTAGATGCCACAGGGCCTCAATCTCAAACATTCACTTCCGTTTTGGAAGAGACTATGTGATTACGTTGAGTTATCCGGTTCGTGAAATTGAGTTTTGTGTCCCACGAATAAATAACATTGTATGACAAGGTGCATAAAAAGTGGTTGGACACTAGTTGTGTGAGGTGCGCTTCAAGCTCAAGCTCAGGCTCAAATCATTACGACTCATTAAACATCAGGCAAGGCGACTATCATCAAAAGGCGTGCACCCCCGAGATACTCATATAAATGGGTGAGAAAAACCTACCCGAATTGATCGACCCAAATCGAAATAAAATTGTATAATATTTCTTTAATAAATTAAGATAGGTTTTGGGATAAACTTTAAATTTCAATAAAAACATTAAATTGTTTATCGGTATTTGTATTATTATAATTTTTTTTTTGTTTTTTTTTGTTTTTCCAGTGATTTCTCTTTGTTTTAGTTGACTAGGTCATTATATGTTTCTTTTTGCAATTTGCACTTCACTTTCATCAGGCGCTTGCCTAGGCCCTAAAACCCTTTGCGCCTTAGTGCGCCTTTAACAACCTTGGGTTGGAATTGGCAGGATAATAGCATGATGCCTTGGAAGTTGGAAGTATCATTGAAATTGTGTTTTGATCTCAATGATAATGTATTCCTGTGAAATATTCGGGGTTAGGATTGAAGTTGGTTTTTGATACCAATGATGTAAGTCCCAAAAAAAAAAAAACAAAACAAAAAGAGCGACAAAAAGGGGGTAGTTAGACAGAAAAAGCCATGAGTTTGGCAATTTGCTGAAGACCTTGGCTGCATCACCTGTTTCTCAAATTAAAAGTTTATACAAATGCCTCTCCCATACCTTTCATACGTTAGAAAGTATATATATTAAATTACCATCTTTATGAAATTAACAAAATTGTGGTGGTTTTAGGAAATGGTTTGAAATTTGATGAGGAGGATCAGACCTTATATATTTTTTTTTATCTTCTTTCTTTGTCCATTTTTTGATAATATATTGCATGGGCTAGATACTAATGAATAGGATGATGTTAAGGCATATTAAATTAAAGGAAAAAAAGTGAAAAACAAACGATATGAAAATCACGGTAGTGGTTTATAGTTAAGAGTTAAAATGAGAGGAAAGGATTCAGGTAATACTTGAGGCAGATATAGATTCAAATTTTGGCGTAAGAAAGGTTAGTGGCTTTGTTGTGACAAGGTAGGTGTTGGAAAATTGATTGTGTGGGACTACTGGTGTATTACTTGTTAGCTCAGTAATTGTGATGTTGTCCAGATCAGATTAGAATGTCATGTTGGTATTTGGATAATTTAAAAGTTGTTGGTGTTTAAATTGTATCAGATTTGAAGAACGCTCTGTATCTTTAAGTATTCTTGACTGCCAAGCTGTATTCAACTCAACGTAGAGTGCCAACCTGTAATAAGGATGTTCTTGCTGTGATTAAAAGAAACTTGCATAATGGCCTTTACAAATTTTGGATAGCTTAGTTATTGGTGTGGCTGTTGCAGTAGTTGCTCTTTTATCAGGTCTGTGATTCTTATATTGTTCTTTTGTTTACTTGGAACAAATTCTTTGAGCTAAGGATATCCATTTTAAGCACGCAAGGTCTGTTGGGTGGTCAAAGAACTGAGGAACTTTCGTAAACATTGTTTGGGTAAAAGTGCAGAGACAAGTCCAGAACAACAATTCATGGGACCAAGGCAACGACTTAATAGATTGTCTTGATTCTGATTGTTGAGATTTTTCTGATGTCCAATCTAATGGTGTTTGTGGTTCTTGTTATAAATGATTTATGTTGATTAAATGACTATTCTAAGAGAATCTGGGTGTATCATTTCAAATAAAATTAATGATGACTTTGCACCTTCAAGAAGTGGAAAGGTCATTTACTGAAAAAAGAAGAAAATTAAACCCGTTGGAATAGATAATGGTTTGGAAGTTTTCGTGGTAAATCAAATGATTTTGCAGAATGAAGGCATTGCAATTTACAAGACTCCGTTTGTTGAAATATATGAATGAGCTGTTCCAGAGTAAAATTGCTGATCACTTGTTTTTTTAGTATCCCTGGTTTGTCTGAGTAAAGTTTTGAGTTCAAGACATTAATTATGCTTGCTACATTGTTGATCTCTACTGCAATTACTGCAATCGAGTTAAAGAGTCTGCTGGTTTAGTCCTCCTGCTAAGATTTCATTTTAGAAATATCTTGTTGTCCTGCATATTCCCATATAACTGATGGGTAACCTTGTCAGTTGAGTGAAGCCAAGGAAATGCATGAGCCTCGGATTTCGGTCTGATCTTGAAGGTTATTTTGTTGTGATCCTTTTAGGTGTGTTAAATCAATGTCACCCTTGGTTTTCTTCGACCAACATGGAAAGTTGGTTTTTATGGCTTGTTACTCAAGTAAAATAATAAAAAGTCTATAGTTGAAAGTATGTATAAATCACAACTTAAGTGGGCAGCAGAATCTTGAGATTCAAAGATTTGATAAATTGTGACGTGATATTTCTATTCAACCCATCATTGATTGGGCACATGGTTCTGTAGTTAATAGGAAAACAATACGGTATTGCTTTAGGAACCTCTCAGAGTTACTACAATGATACATATTTTAGCACTACTTTGACTTTGTCAGAGTTTGCAGTTTTTGGAGTTAAATTTATGATTTTTGGAGATGACTAATTGAATTTCTATATTATAGATCTTGGTACTATTGAAGCCAAGATGATGATTATCGTGATATGGTTTGAATTTAGCCACACAAATGTCTTTTGCTCATTAAAAAGGCCTTTTTTTACTTGGTCATATATAAATAAACTATCACACCTCCTACAAAAACCAAGCGAAAAGAATTTCTGATTGTGTGCATGTTAGATAGACAAGATCATGAGATGATGTAGCTATTTCTTTCTGGGTTCTTTTTGTTAATGGATTCATTGAGAGGATGAGGGTAGTGGGTACCACATTACATGCTGGGTCTTCATCATTTTTGTAATATTTCTGATGTACTAATTATATCATTTTCATAGATTGCCTCTAGGGGCTTGACTGAGTGGTTTCAATCAGCGTTTTTTAGCTGGCTACTTGAGTTTGAATCCTGGCTTGACCACCATCATATCTTTAAGAAAAATTTAAAAATAAAATCTAAAAGAAAAATCTTGCTTGCATAGATTCCTTGTTAGATTTTAATTCATTGGGCATCATGCAATATCTGGAGTAAATTTACTGACACACTTTTATTAGAGCTTAAAGTTTAACTTAATTGACTGTTTGACTTCTTTGTACCTAATAGCCTGAGATTGAACATTGACTTTTAGAAGTTCTGCAGTTAAAATGGGTAACCCGACTTGCCACTGTTAAAGATGATGGAACTGTTCAATTTGAAGTTCCAGTAGATATCAAACCACAAAACCTCGATCTTGGGAATGAAGTTGTTTATACTGACAAAGAACCTGTTGAAGCAGAAGATGTTCAAGTTATACCTTCCCTCCAAATAGTAATGCTTATTGTTGGAACACGAGGAGATGTGCAACCATTTGTTGCAATTGGAAAACGGTTACAGGTTATATGTATTTTCTGGTTTTGACAATACCTTTAGTAAAATGCTCCTTGATCTGATGTGTGAATATGTTCTTTAGTTTATAATCATACATGGTGGCTGCATGCATGACTGCAGTGTGATCTACTGATTACTTTCTTCTGTTCCAGCTGATAGAAGAGTTTCATAATATATAAATAGAGCTACTAATTAGAGAGCCTTTTTTCTTTTGGATATAGCTCTCTCCTGTATTTCTATGTTTTTACTCTTATTTTTATTTTCTTTTATCTTATGATCTCATGGAAATATGATGTTTTATATATTTGGGTTGTCATGTTTATTATGGATGAAACTTTTTCCCTATCCTTGATATTGATATCTAAATTGAGGCATATGATTGGAGATACAGTGAGCTTATGTAGATAAATTGGAGTTGCATTGCATATGCAAAGAAGTAATTTTAAAATTTGATGGAGAATTATTGATTCCCACTGTGTAATGAAGATACATGCTGTGCTGTATATTGTATTTATTTCTTCTTCAAGCTGTCTTGAAGCATTTTAGTGCCTCCTATGAAGTAATGTCGTTAGTTTTATGGGCTAGAGCATTATAAGTTGATGTAGATAGAAATTTTTGTGCAGGAAGATGGCCATAGAGTTAGATTAGCAACTCACTCAAACTTCAAAGACTTTGTTTTGGGTGCTGGATTGGAGTTTTTCCCTTTAGGTGGAGATCCAAAAGTTCTTGCTGGCTGTAAGTGTCCAAATATTCTTTTAGTACTTTCTCATTCTATCCACTTGTTTTGATGTTTGACTTAGTTTCATCTATTTATTCTGTAGCGTGGTAATTATGAAATATTATATATTCTGATAATTTTACAAAGGTTCTTCCTCCTTGTAACTAGTAGGATCTTTCTCTCTATCTATTATATAGGGATGCTATCTTTCATTTTATGTGCTACAAGAAAAATGAATCTTATTCCAACACAAATAAGGAAGTAGGAACCCACTTCTAACCCTAATAAGTAACAGAGTATAACTCGAACAAGTAATTAAACTAAAATTCTAAATACATCAAAACTAATAAGAAATAAAAACAAGTTCTTAACAGTGTTTAAAAATACGGCCAGAGGCGCCGCGTCGCAGCCTCTCGGCGACGGCGTGTCGAGGCGTCCGCCTCTGGCGTTGTAAACGGTTTTCCCACGCCGCTGGGTGTGAGGTGGCCACCTCACGCCGAAGTGGCGCAACGTGCAACAAATTTTTTTAATTTCTTTTTTCCTCCAAAACGACGACGTTTTGGAGGGATTCTGAACTCCCATAACGTCATCTTTTTGGAGGGATGTAATAACAAAATACCCTAAACTTGGTTCGACGATGGCGTTGCTCTCTCTCACCTGGTTCGACGAAGGCGTTGCTCTCTCTCCCTCTCTGAAACGACAGCGAATAGAATAGCAAGTGAAGAGAAATGAGAGCTTTTGAAGAAAGAGACAGTCATTTAGTTAACAGAAACTGAATTTTTTTGAAAAAAGTAATAATAAGCAAGACCTAGTTAAGAACGAGGCATTTGGGAGCAAGGAAACCCTAAAAGTTGGAAACTTGTAAAGGTATCAGAGATTGGAAAAATTACGGTTCCATTGAAAATGGAGGAAGATGAAGAAGAAAGAGAGAGAAGAGGGAGTATTTTTGTGTTGGTGTTGGTTGTTGGGTATGAGTAAGTACACGCAGTAAAGGACAAAGCTTTGATGCTTAATTTCGTATTTTTCTTATTTATTTTTGTTTTGTTTTGTTTTGTTTTTTTGTTTTGTTTTTTGTTTTTTTTTGTGATTGTTGTTGTTGTTGCAGCTTGGTCTTGGCATTTCTACTGTCACACTCTCTTTCATTTTCACTGTAAGAGAGAGGGTTGACTGTTTGTTGATGGCATTAAGTGCTATTTTCTTGGCATGGTTTTATTCGTTTTGGACTCCCAATGTTTGTTAAATTGACAAGTACAAAAAATACAAGTTTTAGAAAATATTGTTGGAAGAGTGTTCTCTATTTTAATTAATTAAAAATTGTATATACATATATATAAACAATTGAAATTGGTTGAAATCAAAATGAAACGGAATCAAAATAAACTGAAATGAGAATGGTAAATCAGAATTAAATTACTAAATATTTATGAAAAATTATTATTAATCAAGAATCATCATTTCATCAAGTTAGAGAAATTATTAATTTTTTTTGACGTTCGGATTGAGGCGCCCGCCTCGCCGCCTCAAGACGGTCCGCCTCACCCCTCAAAGGTCGACCCCCTCGAGGAGTTATACGTATTTTTGAACATTGGTTCTTAATAAATTTAGCCCGTTCTACATCGAAAATCTTTGAGAAGTCCAAAACTAACAATTTGTCAGTATCCGCCCAGATTAATTTTCACAGAGACAACAACTGGCAATTTCTTTTAGTTAAATTTGTTGTATTTGCATTTAAAATCTTGGAATAAGATTGAATTTATAACATTGAGGAGATGCTACTCTTTGTTTGCTACTGGATTTGGGCTATAAACTAATACCATCTCAAAAAAATTTATCAAAACCAATGGTTGTGTTACCATGACATGCTGAATTTCTTAAACTCATCTGTGGTAATTGTACATTGCTTGCTCCTCCATCTTCATTGCATGTTACTATGACATGCTGAATTTCTTTAACTCATCTGTGGTAATTGTACATGGCTTGCTCCTCCATCTTCATTGGTTGTGTCAATGTTTAAAAATACGTGGCGGCGTCTCGAGGCGGCCGGCCATTGAGGCGCGAGGCGGACCGTATCGAGGCGGGCGCCTCGAATTGAAGAATAAAGTTTATAATAAATATTTATAATAAATAATTTTATTGTTAATAATAAATTAATTTGATGTCATCCACAATAAATTTTTTTTTTCAAAACCACTTGATTAATGATATTAACAATTTATAAATTATACAAAGAAATAATTTCGAATTGAGATAGATCATAATTTTAAATAATTTTCATGACTCCTAAGAGGTGCAATAATTTTCATCATGCATATATATGACAATAGTAATAATAATTTTCATTATTATTACAATATAATTTGATATAAGAATATCATCCAAAAACCTATCAGAAAAATTGATTTCCTGCAGTAAATATAAAAAAATTTTAAAAATTTATTAATATTTTTTTGGATAAAGAATAAAAAATTAAATGATGCAGGTAAGTGGAATCATAAAAGTGGTGTCTTATTCTCCATTTTACAAGAAAAGTGAACCACAAAAATATAATTAAAAATTAAAAATTTATCCTTCATCACACTTTACAATAAACTAGAACCAGCTGGCATATTTTTCTTCATTTTTGCCCATTCTTCTTCATTTCGTCTTCTTATACATTTTTTCATTTTCTTCATTTCTGCAACTTCTTCATTTCTCCGTCGATTTCTTCAAATTTGCAACTTCTACTTCTGCTTCTTCAGTTATGCAACTTCTTCTTCTTCTTCAGTTCTGCAACTTCATCTTCTTCTTTGTTTTTTTTTTTTTAATTTTTTTGGTGTCGTCCGTTGCGGCCGCCTCACACCGCCTCAACGCGAGGCGGGCTGAGGCGGCCGCCTCACATGGTGAAAGGCGGCAAAAACGGCTAGGGCGAATTAGGCGGCCGCCTCGACGCGCCGACGCCCAGAGGCGGCGCCTCAAAACGTTTTTTTTTAAACACTGGGTTGTGTACAGTGTTACTATGACATGCTGAATTTCTATGACATGCTGAATTTCTTAAAATCATCTGCGACATGCTGAATTTCTTAAAATTATCTGTGGTAATTGTACATTGCTTGCTCCTCCATCTTCATAGCGTGTTTCCACCAATGATATGTTAACATTTCAGATAAATTAATAGTTAGTTGTTATTTCTTGGAGATATCAATGTCATTCTTCACAAAATGTCGGTGTCCGAATTGAATCAGTTTAGAACACGGATTAATGAGAGATGAAAGTGGCAACTGTCCTAGTATTTATGTGGTTTTCTTGTAACCCCCAACCCCCATTACAAGGGTGTCTGTGTCTTATTTATATTTATGACACTTAACCATATTTAGTGCTTTTCGTTTCGTTTCGTTTTTTTAATTTTTCTTAACTTTTCTGTTCAATGTGATTCTCTACTTCTGGGTTGAACGCTGTATTTTATGCAGATATGGTCAAAAATAAAGGCTTCTTGCCGTCAGGACCCTCAGAAATTCCCATCCAACGGAGTCAATTAAAGGAAATTATTTACTCTTTACTTCCTGCTTGCAAGGACCCTGATCCTAATACTATGGTTCCATTTAAACCTGATGCTATAATAGCAAATCCCCCAGCATATGGTTAGATTCTTTATGGATTTTCAGTAATATTTCATTCTCTTATTATAAAAACTACACTTGCATTGTGCTTTTTGATGGTAGGTAACTTAAGAAGGTTCTTGTAATGATGTGAACAGTTTCTATTTCTGAATGGTTGAAAATCTTCTTTGGCAATCAGTAAAGTTCATTTAATGGTCCCATTGTGGGAAGAACCCTAAGATTTTAAATGATATGTATTTCCATGAGTTCTGTGCTATGATAGTAACAAGAGACGGAGACTAAGAACTATACTTACTAGATATGTTGTCATGTACGCTTTTTAAGGTTGTTTAGATCAACACAGCTGACATGGGCAAGCAATTGTTCAGGTCATACGCATGTTGCAGAGGGACTAAAAGTACCAATTCATATAATTTTCACGATGCCATGGACGTAAGTGTTGTTTGGATGTGACAATGTTAATGCTGTGTGTATGTTTGGAATAAAAGTTTTGGAATTGTGCATGCATTGTAACTTCTTTCTCCTGTTTGTCAGGCCCACTAGTGAATTTCCCCATCCTTTATCCCGTGTTAAGCAACAAGTTGGCTATAGAGTGAGTTTATATTATCAACATATTCATAATATATATAATAAGTTTGAGTTTCAAATTTTGTTTTATGATCGATAAATGTACATTGGTGTCCATACCTTACCACACTATCTTAACTCTAGAAAGGAATGTACCTAATTCCTCATTAGAGTACACAAACAAGTAAAAGAAAAATGAAACTAAACTGCTAATCTCGAATTATTTGCACAGACTACCTTCTTTTTAGCTTTCTCTTCACTCTCCATACTTTATAAACCTTGGGGAGCTACTGGTCTTTCTCTCTCGACAATATTTTGAGGACTGCTTTCATTTCTCCTATCATGTCTTTTACCGAAGCCATATATGCAAATTGTGGGTGCTTCAGTAGCCTACGGGCTACTGCATTGTCCTTCGCCTTTCACCTGAGACTTTATCCAGTTATATTTCACATCCCACCCAACTATGGTTCTTGACATATCACAGTGTGCTAACACTTCTTCCCAAATGGAATTTTAACATTATGTTATGGTCTTTTTATTTATATTTAAATTTAAAAATGCATCTCTGTGGCAGCTTTCATATCAGATTGTTGACTCATTAATATGGCTTGGAATACGAGACATGATTAATGATTTTCGGAAGAAGCTAAAGCTAAGGCGTGTTACATACTTAAGTGGATATAGCACTCCTCTGGATGTGCCTTATGCGTACATATGGAGTCCTCACCTTGTTCCAAAACCAAAAGGTCAATGGTCTATATTCTTAAATTGAGAAGATTTCTTGAAATGGATATCGTTGTAGCTATTCGAAGGACGTCAACCTAATCTGGTATTACCCTACTCCTTGCTTTGTGCAGACTGGGGACCAAAGATCGATGTTGTTGGGTTTTGTTTCCTTGACCTGGCTTCAACCTATGAACCTCCAAATTCACTTGTAAAATGGCTAGAAAATGGTGAAAAGCCTATCTATATTGGTTTTGGTAGCCTTGTGAGTTTCTTTCCCACATTTCTATCTTATATTATATAGCATTTTGTTGAGACATTAGAATAAGTATCAGATAATGTTTTGTTATTGGAAAATTCTTCATTTATGTGCTTACTGTGGTTCCAATTTTTATATCATCAAAACTGGTTCAGTTCTGCCTTTGCTCAACTGGTTCTTTTTTCAATATAAAACAATACCCTGTTGTCATGTTTCTTTATCAAAGATTTGAATCGCTATCTACTTATTCTCTAAAAAATACTCTTTAAAACCTTTTTGTTTCTCTGGCATTATAAAATACTAACTCTCCCTATATAAATATTGCAAATTTAGGTCATATACTTTACTTGGAATATGAAACATGAACAGAAAGGATGATCATATTTATGTATATAATATGTTTGTTAAAAAATCTTTCCCATTTTGTCCCTGTAACACATTTGTTAATCATTTATTTATTTCCATTTTTCTTATTCTTTTTACTTATTCAGTCTAATTTTTAATTTAATCAAGCCTGTTCAAGAACCAGAGAAGATGACTGAAATAATTGTGAAAGCATTGGAAATTACTGGGCAAAGAGGCATCATCAACAAAGGCTGGGGAGGTCTTGGGAATTGTAAGTCTTGATATCTATATTGATTTCATGAAGCAGATGGGATTCTGATTGCTGCAGTTATTTAGGACTTTGATGCTTTATGGATGTGAATACATAATAATCTATTTTCAGTGGCAGAACCAAAGGATTTTGTGTACTTACTGGACAATTGCCCCCACGACTGGCTTTTCTTACGATGCCTTGCTGTGGTAAATGGCATAATATTTCTCAATTTTTGTTTATTTTCATGTAGTTAAAATAACATGCGTTGATATCACTGTGTTCGTTGAATTATATCTATTTTGTTTAATTAGCATGTGGAACTCCATGTTTTATCCACTTAAATGTAGATTTATATATGCTCTCTTTACATATAATTTTTGGATTAATAAAATACATACAAACTCTCTCACCCACATTGATGTGATACTTTAGTATCATTGCCAACAAAAAAATTTATCGTTGTATCAGTTTCTAGTATTATTGTAATTACTGAGAGAGTATCTAATTTATTTATGTCAATAAATTTTCCAGGTTCATCATGGTGGTGCCGGAACAACTGCTGCTGGCCTTAAAGCTGCGGTAAATATTCTCTTACCTTATTAATTACTTCATGGACTCCCATTTTTATATTGTTTCATTCACCAAAAAGTAACTCATTTCTTTTCATGCAATTTAGTGTCCAACAACCATTGTACCTTTCTTTGGAGACCAGCCCTTCTGGGGAGAACGGGTGCATGCTAGAGGATTGGGCCCTGCACCAATCCCAATTGATGAATTTTCACTTCAAAAGTTAGTTGATGCAATAAAATTCATGCTAGATCCCAAGGTATCTCTAATTGCTTCAAGATTGACTTCGCTGCATATATTAAGCTTAACATTGTGACAAACAGCGATTCTGGCTCTGACCTACAAGTTTTTTCTCATTACTGTTAATATTTACTGTGAAAATTGCTCAGTAGAATTTTTTAAAAATAAACCGAACCTCTTTTGGTAGACCTCCCTGATACTGTATTTGAAGCAGTTGTTAGAATTCCGCATACTCATCATACAAATTGTGCAGGCACAATCTTAAAGTGGCTTGAAATGCAGAATGAAACATATCATTAATTAGAAATGAGAGATCAGTATAATTAGGGTGTACATTATGGAACCATTAGTGAAAGGGGAACAAAATAAGATGCAGAGAAACTTTTTTTTTTGTTGCTTTGTTTTGCGTTGCTTTTTTTTTTTGGGTTTCCTCCTGTTGTGCTGGATTGCGGATATAATTTGGTGTAATATTTGGATT
>SKCR01003275.1:0-54070 GCA_019454045.1 Zanthoxylum bungeanum
ATTCGACTTTTTTGTGTGTGACCTTTTGGGTTCCCCTCAAGTTGAACATGAAATGAATCGTGATAATTTAATCGAACATAAATTATCCTCCGATCAGATGGTCGTTCGATTTCAATGACCAAGGTTGACATCTAACAACATGCCAAGGCCCCCAAATGAGAAGGAAAGATATATATACCCATTATGTATGCGATTTACAAATGATACGGTCCATCGCCTCACTGTATCTCCCACCTATTGACCTAGGGTACGGAAAGTGTCTACCCATATGGTCAAATTATGATGTTGATGTAGTGTCATAAATCGTGCTAAACCCAAGAATCTCACATGATTCTTCCGATGTGGCCACATTCTCAAGCATTGATCACACATATCAACCCGCGAACTGGAATACTACTCTTATAAGAAAATATTATCCGAGAGAGTGGCGATTCTCTGTTGTATCTTTACAAACTTCATGTGTTTCAACAAATGACCCAATCATACCCTTATGACCGGATCTTTTGAACCGGGGAAGGAGAATGTCAAAGTTATTTGATCCACACATATGATTGTAAAGACCTCAAGTCTAAGGACTAGTCATATAATCGATACATGAAAGTTCTCACAGACACATGGGATAAACACTCCATATGAAAATTTTCGGCGGTCAGTTCGATGGACACGAGCAACTCAAACATCCATGTGATACACCAAGCGGATGGATCTCCGCTAGTAGCCTATGAGATCGGCTACCCCCACTTAAGGGCAGATCATATCATCATGCTAGTCTCTTCGCTTTGTGAACGCCTAAATTATTCACAAAAATATGACTATGAACGTTTAAGAGTAATGATTCTCATAAGGCGTGGAAGCCATCATCTTATTACTCCAAGGGCTTTATTATAGTGTTTGATGATTCATATAAGTTAAGTAAGACACGTATAATAAAGATTGTCATTTTATTAATTAATGAAAATATTACAAATACATGTACCTATTAGGTCATCCACAAGTGGGTATAGGGCATATCCCTAACATCGTCAACATGAACAAACATAAACAAAACAAAGATGAAATAATAAAATAACGATAAATAGACAAAAAGATAAATAACAAAATAAAGGCGAAATAATAAAATAACGATAAATAGGCAAAAATATAAATAAAAAAATGCAAAGAAGAAAAATGTGACCAGAAATTTGGCCGTCTTTGATGTAGGACATCGCATACCCGACTGGACGTATTTCACCCCCAGCCAAGTGATGAGTGGTAAATAGATCACTATTTCTCACTCCTTTGACTTAATATTTTGTATAATTTCTTAAGATTTGTGAATATTTTGATGTGTTTTGTGTTATTTTGTAGATAAATAAAATAACAGGACTCTCTGGAGGCAATTCGGGACCAAAATAGTGGAAAACGGACAAAAAAGGCAAAAATGTAAATTTCCTGCTAAAATGCGCCATTTTGCTAAAATGCGCCATTTTGCTAAAATATGCCATTTTGCTAAAATACGCCACTTTGCTAAAATATGTCGTGCTAAAATACGCCATTTACTAACGTGCACCGAAGATCGCTAACATGCGCCGGACACGTGGACCAATTAGAGAAGTTTTGCTATCATGCGCCTTGCTAACTTGCGCCTGCCACATGTCAACATCACAGCAATTCTTGTTAACGTGTGTCGTGCCACTTGTCACCATCACATGCTACCGACAATCGACATCGCCACGTCAGCATAATAATTCAACTGCCGACAGCCGCCGGACATGTGTCACCATCTCCGCAGAAGCTGCGCCACGTGGCGTAAATCAATGGCGCGTCGCGATACGCAATATTGTGCGCGTCGCGACGCGCAGGGACCATGGACGCCTATAAATCCAGGCCGATTTCAGTTGTAAACTCATACTTTCTTCTAAGGGATTCCTTAAGAATACTAAGAAGATTATATCTTGTTTGTTTATTTATAGCTTTCAGTAATTAATTTTCGCATTAGTACTTTCTTTTATTTACTTTTCAGTCTTTACTTTCAGCATTTAATTTTATTTACTTTACGTAATTTACTTTTCAGCAATGAGGAGGTAACTCCCCTTGCTGGGGTGAAAGATTAAACTTTTATTACTAATATTTAGATTAATCTCCTTTAATTATAATATAATAACTATTTAAAACCTGACTTAATGAGGATACCGCCTTATGGTCGGTTAGACTTTATTATGAAATTGGTTTTAACCTAACTAAATTGGATACTGCTTGTATGGTCGGTTGGAATTAATTATAAATTTGACTTAATCAGGATACCGCCTATATGGTCGGTTGGGAATATCACGGAAAGTTAATATATTATAATAAGGGAGATATCTAAAATAATAGTAATAAAAGTGGATCATTTAACCCCCAGTATTTTCTTTTATTGTACTTTTAGATTTTTAAATTTCCAGCACTTAATTTCTAGCATTTACTTCCAGTATTTACTTTATTTAATTTCCAGCATTTACTTTATGTCTTTTATTTTATTTAAGCTTTTATTAGCCTTAGATATGTGTCGTAACTAAGTCTGTTATATGTGGTTGTGATGAATTCTAATATCACCGGTTTATAAGGTTTATTTAATAGTTTGGGTAATATAAAAGTTTATTTATTACGTCTTAAGCTTAATGATTCTTGTTAACTGGCCATTAATAAGATTGATGTGGTAAACTTAAAATAAACTTGACAAAGGAATTTTAGGTTTCAGTCTTAGACTTAATAGCCCACGATCTTCTTTGAGGATAGATAACCATTTAATAGATTTCCTTAGAGGATAGACATATACATGTCGGACGGGGGTAGCCACAATTGGAACTTAATCTTAATGAATTCAGGTAACTTTGTTGACATAGACATATGATTAATTTAGTTACACTGGGTATTTGCATCTGACCATCGATAGAGGTTTTTGCATAATTTCGTGTTCCAAGTTAGTAAACCAATATATTACACAAACATAAGATAACCACTGCATCTTTAAAAGATATTGGAAAGATTCAGAACCCTGGATAGTTTAATAATCTTGAATTTTCATCAATTTACTTTCGCACAATTTTATTTACTTTTTTTAAGTTTAAAGTCATCATCCAATCAAACAATCATTTCATTAGATACTCGTAAAAATTTGGCTTCATAAATTAATAGCTTAGGTATTAAGTCCTTGTGGGATCGATACTTTTTACACTATTTTAACGATACGTGCGCTTGCGTTATACGTGTGTGATTATGCCGGTCAAGTTTTTGGCGCCGTTGCCAGAGACTTATTTATCTTTCACTATTAGTTTTGGGTTGGATACGTTACTTGTATCTAATTTTCTTTTACTTATTATTTTTGTTTTCTTGTGTTTCAGGTTCTCCGTCACTACATGAGACGAACCGGAAGCTTTGAAATCCGACCACAGAAATTGAAAGAACCATCAAATAGTTGAGAAGGGAAAGGCGAGAAGGCCAAGAAGCACTAATCAATATGGAACCTGAACCTTTGGAAGTTGCACCACCAATTCCCATTCGAGACAGAACTATACCGGTGGTTGACGTCTTCATTTCTTGTATTGTACTTCCTCTCTTACCAGTAAATGCGTGTGACATCAAAATATGCATTCAGATGATACATCAGTCAGTTCAGTTTGTGGGGAATGCAACTGAAGATCCTAATGCCCAAATCAGCAACTTCCTGGAAGTTTGTGGCACTTTCAATTACAACCGAGCGGCCGAAGAAGCAATGAGACTGCATGTTTTTCCATATTCCTTGAAAGACAAAGCTAAGGCTTGGCTACATTCACTACCATCAGGTTCCATCACAACTTGGAACACTCTACCCACAAAATTCCTTGCAAAGTATTTTCCACCAGCCAGAACTGCAAAGCTAAGGAATGACATCACATCATTTGTGCAACATGACTCAGAATCCCTCTGCGAAGCTTGGGAAAGGTACAAGGATTTACTCAGGAAATGTACTCACCATGAGATTGCAAAGTGTCTACAAGTCCAAACCTTCTATAATGGACTTTCTGGAATAATGAGAACCACAATTGATGTTGCGGCTGGAGGAGCTTTAATGGCAAAATGAGAAGATCAGACCTGGGATTTAATTGAAGAAATGGCCAAGAACAATTCATTGTGGCCAATAGAAAGGAGCATGATCCAAAGAATTGCTGGAATTTATGAAGTTGGAGCCAACACAGCTGTAAATGCCAAGCTGGATCAGATATGCAAATTCATGGAAACTCTTAGCATGCAAGGCAATACTAGATCTATAAGTTCACCATATGGAGGAGCACCAGAGACAAACTAACACGAAGAGACGGTGAATTATATCAACAATTTCAACAGACATGGAAACAATCCATATTCCAACACCTACAACCCAGGTTGGAGGAATCACCCCAATTTCGCATGGAGCAACAATTCAGGGCAAAAGAACTATCCACCACCTGGATTCTAACAACCAAACAAAAGCCATGAGCATGAAAAAGAACCATGAATAGCGGAAGTGCTAGCTCAGTTAAAAAATATGATGCTATGTTTCAAAGCCAATCAGCTTCTATAAAGGCACTGGAAAATCAAATTGGACAATTGGCCAATGCTCAGAGTTATAGACCGCCAGGTAACCTTCCTAGCAACACAGAACCAAATCCAAGGAACAGATGGAAAGAGAAATGTCAAGCCATTACTTTGAAAAGCGGTACTGAAATTAACAAGATGTTGGAATCAAGGCATCCATTAAGGAAGTTTCAAAAGAAAGCAGCGAAGCAGTTCCACAAATGGAGGAAAAAGAACCAAAGGAAAAAAATCAAGAAAGAATCACTCCACCTCCACCTTTTTCCACAGTGCTCTAGAAAAGTAAACTGGACAAGCAGTTTGCTCGATTATTGGAGGTCTTCAAAAAGATGCATATCAACATTCCATTTTCAGAAGTATTGGAAGAAATGTCCAGCTATGTCAAATTCATGAAGGACATTCTTTCACGAAATCATAGATTGGGAGATTACGAAATAGTAGCATTGACAGAAGAATGCACCGCCATCATTCAGAGGAAACTTCCCCCCAAAGTTGAATGATCCTGGTAGTTTCACTATTCCATGCACTATTGGAGAACATTATATCGGTAAAGCTTTATGTGATTTAGGTGCAAGTGTTAATTTATGCCTTTTTCGATTTACAGGAAACTGCAAATTGGAGAAGCAATGCCCACCTCAGTCTCTCTGCAACTTACTGATAGAACACTCGCATTTCCGAAAGTGTAGTTGAAGATGTACTAGTCAAAGTCGACAAATTCATTCTCCTAGTAGATTTCATTATCCTTGACATAAAGGAAGATAAAGATGTATCTATCATCCTCGGAAGACCATTCTTGGCTACAGGTCGAACTGTTATTGATGTACAAAAAGGAGAACTAACCATGAAAGTGCAGGACTAAGAAGTTACCTTCAATGTTTTCAAAGCTATGAAATTCCCGAGTGATGAAAATGAAGAGGAATGTTTCAGAATTGATGTTGTAGATAGTATCATCCAGGATACTGATGCAATGCCACTTCCCACGAATAAACTTGAAGCTTGCATCACCAACATGACTGACAGCAAGCTAGATGCTGAAATTCTGGAATGTATCAACTATCTTGACAAACCATTTTGCTTCAAATCGACACCACATGTGGAAAGTCTGGAACTACCGAAGAAAGAGTGAATCAAGCCCTCAATTGAAGAACCACCATAGCTGGAGCTAAAGCTACTTCTGAGCCATCTCAGGTATGTATTTTTAGGAAACTCTTCTGAATTACCTGTGATTATTTCTTCATCACTAACATTGGAGCAGGAAGAAAAGTTACTGAGAGTGTTACGAGAACATAAGAAAGCCATTGGCTGGACTATGGCAGACATTCGAGGCATTAGTCCATCATTTTACATGCACAAGATTCTGATGAACGACGAGTACAAACCCACAGTGGAGCATCAACAGAGACTAAATCCAATCATGAAGGAGGTCGTGAAGAAAGAAATTATCAAATGGTTGGATGCCGACATCATCTAACCTATCTCTGATAGCACGTGGGTGAGTCCTATGTAATGTGAGCCAAAGAAAGAAGGAATTATTGTAGTCACAAATGAAAAGAACGAGCTTATTCCAACAAGAACAATGACCGGATGAAGAGTATGTATGGACTACATGAAGCTGAACAAAGCAACAAGGAAATATCATTTTCCGCTGCCATTCATTGACCAGATGCTAGACATATTGGCGGGACATGAGTTTTATTATTTTCTGGATGGATATTCGGGGTATAATCAGATTGACATCCCCTAGAAGATCAGGAGAATACCACTTTTACATATTCGTGTGGTACTTTTGCTTTCCGCAGAATGTCATTTGGACTATGTAATGCTCCTGCCACATTTCATCGTTGCATGATGGCCATTTTCTCAGACATGCAGGAACAAAGTATGAAGGTTTTCATGGATGATTTTTTTGTGTTTGGAGACTCTTTTGACCACTATTGTAAAATCTGGAAAATGTGTTACAAAGGTGCGAAGATACCAACCTGATACTCAACTGGGAGAAATGCCACTTCATGGTGCATGAAGGTATCGTCCTGGGACATCGGATTTCACAAAAGGGAATCGAGGAAGACAAAGCAAAGATTAAGACAATTGAAAAACTACCTCCACCAACAACTGTCAAAGGGATTCGCAGTTTTCTCGGACATGTAGGATTTTATAGACTATTTATCAAAGACTTCTCAAAGATTGTTAAACCTCTATGCAGTCTTTTGGAGAAAGATATATCTTTCAACTTCACCAAAGAATACCACAAAGCTTTTGAAATCCTGAAACAGAAGCTGGTCTCTACTCCCATCATAGTAGCACCAGACTGGACCTAGACCGGGCCGATGGTTCGGTTCGGTTCCGGTTCCACTTTGTGTGGAACCGGAACCGAACCGGTTAATTTCGGTTCAGTTCTGGTTCCGATTCCATTCGGTTTTTTTTTTTTAACTTTTTTGAAAATAAAAGTTAAATTACAAATAATTACATTAAATTATTTTTTTTGAAAATAATTACAAATAAAATTACATAATTACAAATAAAATTATGTAAATTACAAATTACGTTAAATTACATTACATAATTACACTAAATTACAAATAAAATTCTTATCTAAAAAATTAAAAAAATATATTATTGTACAAATTCAAACCAGTTCTGGTTGGAACCGTTGGAACCATAGGGGAGGAACCCTAACCGAACTGGTTAGGTTTCGGAACCGGAATCGGTCCTATTCCAACCGATTCGGTTCCGGTTCCGAACCGGAACCTTGGCCGGGTCTAACTGGACCCTTCCATTTGAGGTGATGTGCGATACTAGTGATTTTGCTGTATGTGTAGTTTTGGGACAACACAAAGCAAAAAAAATTCATACCATTTACTGCTCCAACAGAATTTTGAATGAAGCTCAACTCAACTATACAACCACTGAAAAGGAATTGTTAGTAGTTGTGTTTGCTTTTGATAAATTATGCTCCTATCTGTTGGGTCCCAAAGTGGTGGTCTACACAGATCATTCAGCAATCAAATACCTGATCGCGAAGAAAGATGCCAAACCTAGATTGATCTGTTGGGTGCTTTTATTGCAAGAATTTGACGTGGAGATCCGAGACAGGAAAGGGACAGAAAACCAAGTGGCAGATCACTTATCAAGGCTCGAGAATGGAGAAACAGCTGGCAATGAACTGACAATCAAAAAAACTTTTCCAGAGGAATAGCTGTTTGCCATGAAACAACATGATGTCTCTTGGTATGCTGACTATGTAAACTACATAGTATCAGGAAAATGGCCATTGGAATGGACACATCAGTAACGAAAAAAGTTCATCAAAGAAGTCAAGCATTATGTCTGGGATGAGCCGTACCTGTTCAAATGATGTGATGATCAATTACTGAGACGTTGTGTTCCACAAGAGGAGGTCAATAGTGTCCGACAGCATTGTCATTCATCACCATACGGCGGACACTTCAGCGAAAATAAAACTGCAGCCAAAGTCCTACAATCAGGTTTGTTCTGGCCCACTCTTTTTAAAGATACCTACTTATTTACTCTTCAATGTGACAGGTTCCAGAGAACAGGAAATATTTCGAGGAGGAATGAAAGACCTCTGCAAAACATTATGGAAGTTGAGATATTTGATGTATGGGGAATTGATTTTATGGGACCTTTTGTTCCATCATTCAGAAACCTGTACATACTAGTTGCAGTAGACTACGTCTCCAAATGGGTTGAAGCAATAGCACTGCCATCAAATGATTCAAAATTGGTGATTAAATTCCTTAAAAAGAATATTTTCACTCACTTCGGAACACCTCAAGCGATTATCAGTGATGGAGGCACACATTTCTGCAATAGATACTTTGATGCACTCCTATCCAAATACGAAGTTACTCATAAAGTTGCCACTGGCTACCATCCACAGTCAAATGGACAGGTTGAAGTTTCAAACAGAGAGATCAAAAGAATCTTGGAGAGAACCATTGGATCAACAAGGAGGGACTAGTCTACAAAACTGGATGACGCATTTTGGGCCTATCGGACAGCTTACAAGACACCCATTGGTATGTCCCCATATCGAATGGTGTTTGGGAAAGTGTGCCATCTGCCAGTGGAGCTTGAACACAAGAAGTACTGGGCACTGAAGAAGTTAAATCTTGATCAACAAGCAGCAGGAGAAAATCGAATCTACCAACTCAACGAATTGGAGGAATTTCGCCTATAGGCTTATGAGAATACCAGATTATACAAAAAAAAAGACCAAGAAATGGCATGATCAAAAAATAGTGCGCAGACAACTGGAACCAAGGCAGTAGGTGTTGTTATACAATTCAAGGTTGAAACGTTTCCCTTGAAAGTTGAAATCAAGGTGGTCAGGTTCATTTGTGATCACTCAGGTTTTACCATATGGAGCTATTGAGTTACTTGATCCCAACACCAACGAAACATTCAAAGTTAACAGTCAGCGTGTCAAGCACTACTGGGGAGAATCATTTGAGTGACAAAAAGAAAGTGTCACACTTTCAAATCTAGCCTAATGTTCTGGCAGTCATGTCTAGCTGACGACGTTAAACTTAGCGCTAGCAGGGAGGCAACCCATGTAATTTGTGTATATATTAAGATTTGGTGTGTTTAAATTTTATAGGTAAAGTCACATTTCAGGATGGAAGACATTCTCGTAAATCTTCACAAGCAATTTCCTTCTCTCCCTCAAAACTCTCTGATGAAAGTCTACAAAGCTCGAATGGAACGAATGAGACTACTAATGATCAAAGGTATTCCTAATGACATTCGTTGGATAATTGAAGCACGGGTCTAATTGGAAGGTGAGTCTTTTGACTCATTTATTTTATATCTGCCTGGTTTTGGGAAGAAGCACCTATGCTAAAAAGAGAAGAGCTGAAAAAATGGGTGTTTGCTATAAATGTGCAGGCATGACATGTAATACTCGTTGTCGTTATTTAGGAATGGTGTCTCATAACCATGAAGATAAAATTAAATTCATTAGGGATGGCTTGAGTAAGGAGTCTTTAGATGACATATCTAAGACTCTTGAGACGAATTCTAGTGGATATGTGCATCATGCAATTCACATGTTATATACATAACTCCGAAAAGAAAGAAAATAGTACAGTCTTGGGAATCTGACTTTAAAAGACCATGTTTGCCAATTTATAAGAAAATTGGATGGGAAGCTTGTCCATGACGCATAAACGTCCTTCAAGCCGTTACTTCATGTAAATTATTATCTCTTTGTCTTTAGCTAATAATTGTGATTTGTTTTGTTATTTTATTTTATTTTTTCCGACAGGATCCAGACCTTTTTGACTTTCACGATATATTTTACTGTTTAACTAATAATTGTCATTTTGCAGGAACTAGTGCTATTATTACTCACCCTTTTTCAGGTCTTATAAATTCAACTTATCATTTCACTCTTGAAGGCATCCAGATTTGAGAATGAAACATAAAAATGGAAGCCACTTCAAGAAGACGAGTTGTAAATATCTGTGTGTTTTGCGGTACTAGTATTGGTTCTAAGCCAGAATTCGTTGGGGCAGCACAAGAATTGGGTCGAGTCATAGCTGAAAGGAATATTCACTTAGTATATGGCAGTGGCAATCTTGGACTAATGGGGATTGTTTCAAGGGCTGTACAGGAAGAAGGTAGTCAAGTTCTGGGAATCATCCAAAACCCTTGGCGAAGGCGAATTTTATTGGACCATCAAATGGAGAGGAACTTATCGTGCCAGGTATGTCTGAATGACTGGTGGAAATGATTAACCGTGTTGATGCTTTTATTGCTTTGCCATGTGGCTTAGGCACGATTGAGGATATTTTACAGTGCTATCTTGGGTGAACTTGAACATACACCAGAAACCGATTTGACTGTTTAATGCTGATGGATTTTATGATTTTCTTTGTGTGTTTCTTGATGATGCCCGGAGAAATGGGTTCGTGTCAAAACCTGTAAAAGATCTCTTCTTCACTGCTAAAACTGCCAATGATTTAATTGACCAACTTTAGCCTTTGAACCACAAATTGACCCTATCCTTTCAAAGATGATCTGGTCCGATAATGATCGTGGTAAAAAGCGTCGGATAAATCTGGATCTTAACCTTTAATTTTCATTTTAGATGTAGAATTTCAGCTAACCAGGTACTATCTTCTAAACTCTTCTTCTATTTTTTAAGACATTGGGGACAATGTCTCATTTAGATTTGGAGGTAGGGGAATAGTTTACTAGTATCTTGTTTTTATTATGTTGTTTTTATTTGATTTTTAGTCAAAAAGTTTCAAAAAAAAAATCAAAAAAAATTAAAAAATTTTGCAAAAATTAAAAAATATTTTGTGTTTTGTGTTTCTAACTTGATTAACCAGGTGAAATTGGTGTGAGATAGCTGTGTAAGGAATTTCCACTTCTGAGACGTATCTCAACCTATTTCGTAACAAGTTAAATGTTTGTTTATTTCCTTTTGAATTATTTAATTTGTGAATTCTCCATAAAACTGACTTAAATGAATCTTCATATGCTCAGTTGATAGGTATTATCAACTTGCATGGTAACATACGGACATTAGTTGTAATTGAAAGGTTTGTAATATTCAGTGCTCTAGTTTAATTGGAGGAAGCATCTAAATAAGCGATGGGATTAAAAAAATGATGAAAAACACATCTAAGATCCGAGTAATTAAATTCGTAGGGGTGTCTTAACACCTTAACACCTAGTGCCCTAAAGCCAACTGGTTTGGGAGTCACTGGCCCAAAGCTCGCTACATGGATTGAAGATGTTATAAAAAATATATATATATATGAAATCTGGATAATTAAGTCCGTAGGGGTGTTTTAACACCTAGTGCCCTAAAGCCAACTGGTTTGGGAGTCACTGGCTCAAAGCTCGCTATATGGATGAAAGATATTGTATATAAATAATAATAAAATGGAAAAATCATAAAAAAAAAATTCCATTGCTTAAGAAAATGTGTGAATTTTGATTTAATTTTAGGACAAAAATATTACTCTTTTCAACTACACTTATGAATATTGTGGGCACAATGAGTTGATTAATATTTTGTTAGTTGTGTATATAGAGAATGGTAAAAATAATCGGAGAATTTACTTATTTGGTAATTTAGAAAGAAAGAAAACAACTACCAACTTGGATTAGGAGTTTCACTTGTTTAGTCACTAACTTGTTTATTCTCTTTTCTCTTGTCTTTTTACTTTTGTGTGCATTGGTTTTATATTGACGTTTGTGGGTATTATCACTGTAAGCCCTCACGAGACTACAACTTGTCCACTATGGACACATAGGGGTTTAAAGGCATGTTGCATACACTAAATGCAACCGTGATCCCTACGAAAGTGGCTTAGTTTAATTTTATTTTAAAGATGTTTATGTTATTTTATTTTGTTGTTTTGCACGATGACCAGCAAAATGTTAGGTTTGGGGGTGTGATGAATGCTAAAAAGATCATTATTTCTCACTCATTTGACTTAATATTTTGTATAGTTTCTTGAGATTTGTGAATATTTTTATGTGTTTTGTGTTATTTTGTAGATAAATAAAATAACAAGTCTCTCTGGAGGCAATTCGGGACCAAACAGTGGAAAATGGACAAAAAGGACAAAAATATAAATTTCCTGCTAAAATGCGTCATTTTGCTAAAATGCGCCGCTTTGCTAAAATGCGCCGTGCTAAAATGCGTTGTTTACTAACGTGCGTCGAAGAACGCTAATATGCGCCAAACACGTGGACCAATCAGAGAAGTTTTGCTATCATGCGCCTTGCTAACATGCGCATGCCACGTGTCAACATCACAACAATTCTTGCTAACGTGTGTTGTGCCATGTGTCACCATCACATGCTGCCGACAATCGACATCTCCACGTCATTGCCACATCAGCACAATAATTCAACTACCGACAGTCGCCGGAAACGTGTCACCATCTCCACAGAAGCCGCGCCACGTGGCGTAAATCAACGGCGCGTCGCGATGCACAATGTTGTACGCGTCGCGACGCGCAGGGACCATGGACGCCTATAAATCCAAACCGATTTCAGTTGTAAAAGCATACTTTCTTCTAAGGAATTCCTTAAGAATACTAAGAATATTGTATCTTGTTTGTTTATTTACAGCTTTCAGTAATTAATTTTCGCATTATTACTTTCTTTTATTTACTTTTCAGTCTTTACTTTCAGCATTTAATTTTATTTACTTTACGCAATTTACTTTATGTTATTTACTTTTCAGTATTAACTTTTAAGCAATGAGGAGGTAACTCCCTCTTGCTGGGGGTGAAAGGTTAAGCTTTTATTACAAATATTTAGATTAATCTCCCTTAATTATAATATAATAACGATTTAAAACCTGACTTAATGAGGATACCTGTAGGCACTGCATTTTGCATAAGTCCCTATGATGAGTCTCATTTCGAGACACTACCTTTTAAGTCACGGAAGTCACGGGAAACGGACGTCGGAAGGGGAAATTCAGAACATGCATGTCATCAGATTCATTTCACAAGTTCACTGTTTTTCGTTCATGCTGCGTTCGTTACCACGTTCGAACGTCAAGCAGATTACGGGCGTTCATGTAGCGTTCGAATCAGCGTTCGAACGGCGTCGTTATTTTTGGTTTTGCTGCTAGCCTCATACCCCAGCCCAATTAGCCCACCAAAGCCCATAAAACACATCCCAATTAATAAAACACATGGGGAATTAAATTAAATATTAATTAAATCATATACCAAATTAAATAAAACATTAAAATCAATCAACCAATTATATTCCCAATCAAGAATATTTCTATTCCTAATTAAATATATTGACTTCCTAATTTGAACTAATTTTGTCCCCCCTCAATCTTAGGATTTCCTTGTTTGACACCAAATCAAATCCCCCTTAAATGCCAAACCTCTTTCTTTGTCAAGCAAGGAGTAGCCATACCCCATTTGCCTATAAAAACCAACCTCTCCCAACCCTTGCAGTCTCTGACTCACACGCATACAGCAAGAAAAAGCCTCCTGATTCACGCATACAGCAAGCAAATATTTCTCTTCTCCTTCTACACCCTTAGCCGAAACTCACAGCCCCAAAAACCCCTTCATTGCCGAAAACATTACAACCTGAAACACCACCAAAACAACCCCTATACAGCAGCCACATATCACCGAAATACCTAAAAAAAACAGCCCCTAAATCACCTAAACCAGTGACCAACAAAAACTGTACTTTTAATCCCTAAAACAATAACTAAAAAACTGCACTTAAAGCCTTTAGAAACACCCAAAAACAGTAGCCTAAAACACCAAAAATAGTGACCAAAATACAACAGAAATACAGTAGCAAAACAGCAGCGAATCGGAGTCGAAACTGCAGCAAATCGGAGTCAAAACAGTAGCTTGAGCAGTGGAACAGCGAGGAAAGGCGTGAACCTGTGAACGGGAGGAGTTGCGGAGCATTCCCCCCCTTTTTCGACGTCCGTGCACCGTACTTCCGAGAGTCGACATAAAAGGTTAGACCTGATGGTACTTTTCCTATTATTTCCATCTATCTTTTTAATTGTTTTATTCATCTTTGTCGCATGAGAGTCGTTTATTAGTGCATGATTGTGGCCCTTGAATGAATGAAAAATGTGTCGCCTCTCGTGGTATATAGGATGGAAACCCGGACATAAATTTCATAGTCGATTCTGAATGGACGGTAGTATGATCTGTACTCGGGATACAACTCCATGTACCACTTGGGTACACGGCACATACTTTATTTTATCTTGATTTGTTTATTGTCGTCATTTTTATTCTGCATCTTATTTGTTTGAGTAATAATGAGGTCAAGCGCATGGGCTTAGTAAGTGTGATTGAAGGTCCTATATTTTGAGGGGTTAAAATCCTTCACCACGATGCTTCACCGCGCCGGACGATGTATATTCGTTTGAATGTAAGATGTGTTCAATCGGGTATACGAAGTCTGATATCGTTGTTTCTATTTTTATATGCATTATGATGAGATAAAGCGCATGGGCTTAGTAAGTGCGATTAAAGGTCCTCTATTTTGAGAGGTTAAAATCCTTTACCACGATGCTTTTCCACGCCGGACGATGTATATTCGATTGGATGTGAGATATATTCAATCGGATACACGAAGTCCGATATCGTTGCCTCTACTTTTTTATATATGTCTTGTGTTGTTTGCGCATGGGCTTAGTAAGTGCGATTAAAGGTCCTCTATTTTGAGGGGTTAAAATTCTTTACCACGATGCTTCACCGCGCCTGATGATGTATAATCGGTTGAATGTGAGATATGTTCAATCGGGTATACGAAGTCCGATATTGTTGTCTTTATATTTATATGCATTATGATGTGATGCACATGGGCTTAGTAAGTTGGATTAAAGGTCCTCTATTTTGAGAGGTTAAAGAACCTTTACCACGATACTTCGCCGCGCCTTTTATTTCGTTATTCGCTTTTCTCTGTATGTCATCTTCTTGCATAATCATGCATCATGTTGCAAGCGCATGGGCTTAGTAAGTGCGATTAAAGGTCCTCCATCTTGAGGGATAAAAAGCCAAAGGGCTACCTTTGCCACAACGATTTGTCGCGCATTTTAGCCTGTTATTATTGATTATTTGTCATCTATTCATCGGTTCACGTATGTGTCATGTTGTTTACTGCATTTTGGGGGTCACTACTGTAACCCCGTTCGAACACGTTTCCGAACGCCATACGAACGTGAGCATTCTGTTTCATTTCCGTTCGAACATGTTTATGAACGCTACTCGAACTCGAACCTTATGTTTACCATTCGAACGCGTTTACGAATACTACTCGAACGTGCATGCATTTGTTTCATCAGGTCTGGTCTCGTTCCAACGCGTTATCAAACGCCACACGAACGAGAACCTTCTGTTTACCGTTTGAACATGTTTTCGAACGCCACACGAACGCGCATACACTAAACTGAGTCCTCTTCATCATATTTTATGCATAATTGCCTCTATTGGTTTTCCCTTTGTATTACGAACCTTATTGCTTCTCTTTAATATGCATGCTTGTATAATTATTGCATGTTTGCGCTTCCATGATTATCAATGCAATGTGTTTGTGAAATTATGTGTTTGCCATCATTCTGATTCAATTTTATGCATGCTTGTATGATCATTGTTTGCTTGCGTTTCCGTATCCATGAATATAATGTGCTTATGAATTTGCATGTTTGCCGTATTTCAATTTACTTTTATACATGCAAACTGGGACATAGATTATATTCAAATAGGTTGTATGCAAATATGAAAATGTGTTACATGTGAACTTAGATGAACTTTTGATGTATGGATGCGAACTTAGGAGTAAAATTATCCTTGGAAATATGTCGCTTAAGCTTAGTTGAATTATTGCACAAATCATTTATTACAAGTGACATAAGTAAGGGACCATTCCGAACCCAATGGTTTGAGGTCTTCCCTTGCGATGGGTGAGTGCGGCCTTAAATCTTTATCCCGGTTCACACCGAGTGGCGACTCCATTATTCTCCGATTTAGTCCCCCGCGGGCTACTCCGTACTCCCAATTAGGCCGCGAGCCTAGAACAGCATGCGTCGCCCAGTTTCTGTGTCCCACAGTCTGGCGACTCCACTGGGGATAGAGAATCGGCCCCGAAATAATTAACCGTGTCTACTGTGGGATAAAAAGGGTTTAATCAAAGGCACTTTTAAGGCCAGGTAATGGTTTGGTGTCTTCCTTCATTCACTACTTTTCTATAAGGAAAAGTTGTGAAGGCACCTAGATAATCATTTACTTGTAGCCTATTGTGATGGACTAATTTGGAGGACTCGTTGTTTATTCCTGTCACCAAGCGATAAGAGCCTAAGAGGCTAGGGTACTTAAGAGAGCCTCGCTCCACCCTCCCTCTGGGGAATCTACAACGGGAAGTCCATTTGTCAGTCAGTCACGCACCATAACTCATTGGCACGTACCTTAAGGTATAAAAAAGGTGCGCTCACTTGGTCGCTCGAACCCTTGAGTGGGGAGACCTAGTTGTGGGCAATCCTTCGCCAACGAGAGTCTTTGACTACACTCCCCCAAACCCACACGAAGACCGGGATTGTATGGCCTATAGTAACTATTTCCTTGTGCTTGTGGACCATCCTCATTTGGATGCAGTTGGACTTCTTGTCAGAAATGCGAACTTGTTGGGCCATTTAAACTGGGACGAGTTCGTATCCTATGATGATTGGGCCAAAAGCTTCTGAAATGTTGATGGGCCACTCTGTAGAAATTAATTTTGTATGCTTGTGTTTGGGAACATTGTCGTTTGGATCCATTAGGACCTTTTGTCATGAAGTATGGGCTTGTTGGGCCATTTAAACTGGGACAAGAACGTATCTTATGATGATTGGGCCGAAAGCTTCTAAAACCCCAATGGGCCATTATATGTTTGTGTTTGGGAGCATTATCATTTGGATACGGTTGGACTTCTTGCCATGAGATGTGAACTTGTTGGGCCATTTAAAATGGGACGAGTTCACTCCTATGACAGTTGGCCCAAAAAATCCTAAAATGATGATGGGCCGATTTGTGTTAAAATTTTAATGAGTTGATATATTCATTGTATCGCATGCATCTCATTCATCTCATGCATACATATAAAATGTTAACACCCTCTATGTCTATAAAAGACATCATATATTCATGTTGGGTTAGGAAACAGGGAAGACTCACTAAAAGACCGGTAACAGATATGAGTACATCCGATAATGAGGTATCCCGGATAGATCAGTTGGAAAACGGTCTCGCCAAAATTACTGAACATTTGCAAGCATTGACTACTGCTGTGGCTGGTATGGTTGTACCCCGTGCTACGGGGGTTCTGAGAATGTGCGGCGCGAGGAGCCTCCGAATGGGTTGGGGGATGATATCCCCGCTTTTGATGATGACATGGCAGAGTATGCAACAGGCAGAGTTATTGGGTCTCAGGCAGAATTTTAGAAGCTTCGGGATCAAGTTGAAAAAGTTACCCGCAAAATGAAGGGTAAACATGAAGAGTTGTTAGATTATGAAGCAATGACCTTCGAAGAACAGTTGTCTGCTCAGTTCAAGATGCCAGATATGGCTAAGTTCAACGGGAATGGGGATCTGAGGGTTCATCTCCGTCAGTATGTATCAGTTATGAGTTCTGTGGGTTTGACAAAGCGACAGGTACAGAAGATGTTTGAAATGTCACTCGAGGGGGCACCGGTGGTATGGTATCACGGCCTTGAGAAGAAAGTAAAGGAAGATTTGAGGGAATTGGCTGATGCATTCCTGAAACAGTATGTCACGAACTTTGAGATAGATCTGTCACGCCGTGATCTGGAGAACACCAGGCAGAAACCGGAAGAGAGTTTCAAGGAGTATGTGGACCGCTGGAGAAGCCAGCTCTTAAAGATGCAAACCAGACCCTCAGAGAAGGACCAGAAAAAAATGATTATCAAAGGCACCAAGCCCTCCATCTATGGGAAGCTAAGGAGGATGACCTCCATGATTACTGATTTTCGACAGTTGAGGGAAACTGTCATGGATATTGAGAAAGAAGAGGCCGAGAATAGAAAATTCTATGGTCTGAACAGGAGGCCCATTGGGGGGATATCGGGAACAAAGACCGTTTCTACTGAGATTGCTGTTATCCGAAACCAGAGATTCTCCAACTTGGGTAGACCCTTGTCCAAGGTATTGGAGAAATTGAAGAGACAATGACTTCTGAAACCCCTTGAAACCAAACCACTCCCAAACCCTCCACCACCACATCTCAACCTAAACCAATATTGCCAATTCCACCAACAGAAAGGCCACGATACCGACAACTGTGCCCGACTCCGCCATGAAATCCAGGACCTTATAGACACAAAAAAGATACCCGACCTTGAAACAGAACACCCCAACACACACCAGAACCCTTTACAAAATTACCACTCTGTCCCGCCACCAACCTATATGATAAACTCTGGCCTACCCGAGAACCTTGTCCGTAAATCCTTTGACCTCCAAGCTGTTTGCCTTGGGATTTGGGATAGTAACAGCGAAGATGAAACCGAACATGGGAAGAGTTTCTGGGCAGACTTCTCTAGTAGTGATGAAGAAGAAGTGAGGGGTATGACACGCAGCGGGCATTTCTACAATGATATGACTGATAAGGGTAAAGAAGTGTTGACTGGAGGAAGAGAAGTGGCAGAAAATGGGGATAATGCCGAGGGAGATATAGTGCTGCAGCAGTTGAGGAAAACCCGAGCACAAGTGAGTATATGGGATTTGTTGTGTGCATCTCAGGAGCACAGGCGGGCCATGGTTTAGGCCTTAAGCAAGATAGTGGTAACGGAAGATGCCAACCCTGCAATGTTTGTTGGGTCAGTGCAGAAGGAGGCTCTACAGGCAATCACTTTTTCTGAGGAAGAACTCCCAGCTGAGGGGAGAAATCATAATAGACCCTTGTTTATCAGAGCAGAAGTGAGAGGTAAGAGGACCTCTTGTGTGATGGTGGATGATGGCTCGTCCATCAATGTGTGCCCGTTGAAGATTTTGGCCAAGCTGGGTATGAAAGCAACGGATTTGGACCCCTCCAGTATGACCATCAAAGCTTATGATGACAGCAAACGAGGAGTTGAGGGTACTATTTTGGCAGTGGTCAAAGTAGGCCCAATTGAAGACGAAGTTGAGTTCACGGTGTTGGACATTCCGGCTACTTTCGTTTTATTGTTGGGAAGGCCTTGTTTCACAACTTGGGGGCATGCCTTCCACTTTGCATCAGATGATTAAGTTCCCGTATGAGGGAGAGATTGTTTCCATCCGAGCTAAGATAAATAATGATGTGGCTGCCTTGGAGGTACAACCTTTCACGAGGTTTCAGGTGTCAGCAACTTTTGAGGAATGGGTGGATCCTAGGGTGGCTAGGTGATGAGTGGTAAATCTATCACTAATACCAACTCATTTAACCTAATATTTTGTATAGTTTCTTGAGTCTTGTGAATATTTTGATGTGTTTTGTGTTATTTTGTAGATAAATAAAGTTTCAGGACATTCTGGAGGTGATTTGGAGCAAAACTGTGAAAATTGGCAAAAAGGGCATTTCGGTAATTTCAGCGCGTCGCGACGCGCAAGACCCTGGCGTCGCGACGCCTAACGTGTACAGTGGTCTGCTAATGTGCGCCGGGTCAACGGGTCAGAATTTGAGTAGTTTGACTTTGCTAACGTACGCCGTGACACGTGTCACCATCACAGCTGATATGCTAACATACGCCGTGCCACGTGTCATCATCCTACGGTGCCGACAAATACTATTTCCACATGTGCCACGTGTCATCCCACGTGTCACCACGTCATCCGGTCAACGAGTCAACTCTTCCACGCGTCTTGCCATATCATCATCCACGCCAGCAGGTCAACTGAGTCAACATGCCACGTCATCATCAACCAATCACAGCGTGACACGTGTCGCAATCCTACGGTGCCGACAATTGATCTCAGCCGCCTTGCCACGTCATCACCACGTCATCGCAATAATTGAGCTCTTAGCCGCCTCGCCACGTGTCACCTTATCTTCTTATCCGAATCGCCATGTGTCAAGCTGTCATTGTGCCACGCCTCACTGTTCCAGCGTCGCGACGCTGAAGCTCTTGGCGTCGCGACGCCCGAAGCTTATCCGCGCCTATAAATTGAGCTCGAGATTTCAGATTTTGTTGTACCATTCCCTCCCATTTCTTTGATGTAAATAGGGAGTTCTTCTCTCTCTAAGTTTCTTTTAATTTTTAGTTTTTAGTTTTGTAATAATTTTAATTACTTTTTGTAATAATAGTAATTTACTTTCCTTACTTTTTACAGTTTTTACTATTCACATGAGGAGGTAACTTCCCCAGCTAGGGTGAAAGGTAATTCTTTTACTATTGCTATTTAGATTAATCTCCCTTAAAAATAATATATTCACTAATTAAAACCTGACTAATCAAGGATACCGCTATATTGGTCGGTTGGTAATTTAATTTTAATCTGGTTTAAACCTGACTAATCAATGATACCGCTATATTGGTCGGTTGGTAATTTAATTTTAATCTGGTTTAAACCTGACTAATCAAGGATACCGCCAGATTGGTCGGTTGGTAATTTTATTTTGGTTCCGCATTTATGGCTGGTTTATGGACACATATTACCGCCTTAATTGCTGGTTGGACTTAATTTGACTTAATCAGGATACCGCCAGATTGGTCTGTTGGTAATATTATCACAAGTTTATATATTATTTTATGGGAGATATCTAAATTAGTAGTAGTAAAAGTAATTCCTTTTACCTTAGCATTTTATTTTATTGTAATTTACCTTTCAGTATTTACTTTACCGCATTTTTACTTCAAGTCTTTTATTTTCAAGTTTTCACCAGCCCTAGTTATGTGTTGTAACTAAATTAGTTATCTGGGGTTGTGATGACTTTTAATATCACCGGTTTATAAGGGATTAGATTATAGTTTGGGTAATATAAAGATTTATTTATTGAGTCTTAATCTTAATGCTTTTTAATTAACTGGCCATTAATAAAATTGATTAGGTAAACTTAAAATGAACTATACATAGGGATTTTAAGTTTAAGACCTCAGACTCAATAGCCCACGATCTTCCTTGAGGATAGATAACCCTTTAATAGATTTCCTTACAGGATAGGAATATACCTGTCGGGCGGGGGTAGCCTTAATTGTTACTTAATCTTGACGAATCTAGGTAATTTGGTGACATAGACATATGGTTCAATTGAATTATACTAGGTATTTGTAATTGACCATCGGAAGAGGCTTTTACATAATTAGTGTTCCAGGTTAATAAATCAATATATTACCCAACTTTAAGATACCACTTCATCTTTAAAATGATATTAAAAGAAATCACAACCCTAGATAGTTTTTAATATGAATTTTCTTAAAACCTACTTTCGAACAAATTTATTTACTTGTTTTTAATTTAGAATCGTCACCATTTCAGATCAATCAAACAACCTGTTAGATACTAGTAATCATTTGACCTCATAAAATTAATAGATTTGATAGTAAGTCCTCGTGGGATCGATATTTTTATACTACTTGAACGATATGTGCGCTTGCGTTATACGTGTGTGTTTACGCCGGTCACTATGATCATGAAAAAAATGAAGTTTGAGCCGGGTGAAGGTTCAAAATTGCCAGATTTCAGAGGACAGACTACTCGGAAGGGTTTGGGATACACATCTGATGAAGAAAAGCCGAAGGTTAAGCAGAAAGGTCTGAAACTGATGGAATGTTTTATGAAGGCTTCGGGGTATCAAGGGGAGTCTGAACCGGTGGAAGTTAATGGGATTGTGGTACCTAGATTTGAGATTTTCCAGGATATGCTGGGTAAGAATCTGATGATGGAAGAAACTGTGAAGAAGAAATAAGAGAATTGGGAGGAAGAACTGATGAAGTTGGAGAGCCTGACTCTTGAAGAAGATAAAAAGCCTGAGAAGAACCCAGTTGCAGAGGAAGAAGTGTCTGTAGAAGATGAGGACATTTATCTTCCTGATTTATTTGAGTGTACCCCCGCATTTGTTAGCAATAAAGACAATCATTTCGCTTATTTGCCTGAGTCTATTTCCTCTGACTTGCATGACTTGAGTATATTTGATATCAGCTCCACCAAAACAAATGCATTTAACATTGGTACACCTGAGAGTCCTAAGGAAATTCTGATTGCAAGTGAAGTTACCTCCGAGGAGAGGGAGAAATTAGAAGAAGTATTGGTCAGATATGCCAAAGTGTTTGCTTGGTACTATGAGAAACATTGCCCAGCATACAATACCAACTTATTCGAATATGAGGCCGGTGAAACAGAAACTCCGACGGATGAGACCAGAATGGGCTGAGAAAGTCAGAGAGGAAGTTAAAAAATAGATAGATGTGGGGTTCCTGGAAGTGGTAAAGTATCCCGAATGGTTAGCAAATGTTGTGCCAGTGCCGAAGAAAGACGGGAAAGTCAGAATGTGTGTGGATTACAGAGATCCCAACAAGGCTTGTCCGAAAGATGATTTTCCTCTACCTCATATTGATGTACTAGTTGATAGTGCAGCTTTATATGCCATGTATTCATTTGCAGATGGGTTTTCCGGGTATAATCAGGTTCTTATGGCTGAGGAAGACAAGCACAAAACTGCCTTCGTCACAGAGTGGGGTACTTATTGTTACAAGGTAATGCCGTTTGGGCTCAAAAATGCAGGAGCTACTTATCAGCGGATGGCCACTACATTGTTCCACGATCTGTTGCACAAAGAGATTGAAGTGTACGTGGATGACATGATGGTGAAATCAGAGACAAGAATTGGGCATATAGAAGCACTGGAGAAGTTCCTTCAAATACAACCTGCGGCTAAATCCCAAGAAATGTGTGTTTGGGGTGACATCAGGAAAATGTTGGGACATACAGTGGGAATGGGAGGAATAGAGGTAGACTCTGAAAAGATCAAAGCAATCACAGAGATGACAGCACCGAAGACTGAGAATGAGGTCAGAGCATTCCTGGGGAAGATTCAATACATCAGTCAGTTCATCGCCAAGTTGACGTCAGTGTGTGAGCCTATCTTCAAACTGTTGAGAAAAGATCAGCCGGTAAAGTGGAATGAGCAGTGTCAAGTAGCCTTCGATAAGATCAGAGAGTACTTGGTAAAGCCTCCTGTGTTGAAACCTCCGAGATTGGGCAGACCTTTGATATTGTATTTGGCCATAGAATCAGAAGCACTGGGGGCAATGATGGTACAGGCAGATGAGACAGGGGTAGAACATGTAGTTTACTATCTGAGTAAGAAGATGCTCACGTATGAGGCTCGATATCAGGAAGTAGAGAAGATCTGTCTTGCAGTGGTATGGGCTTCCAGAAAATTACGGCATTACTTCCAGTCTTACAAGATCCAGGTAGTGGCAAAAGGGAATCCTCTGAAATATCTACATTCAGTGCCTTCACTAGTGGGGAAATTGGGCAGATGGTTAGTATTGCTGACGGAATTTGACATTGAGTATCTCACCACCAAAGTGATCAAGGGGCGAGCAGTAGCAGAGTTTCTGGCGTTGCAACCTATTGAAGAGGATCGGTATAAGTTTGAATTTCCCAATGAAGAGATCCGAGCAATTACAGTTCAGAGATGGAAAATATATTTTGACGGAGCCGTGAATTACAAGGGAGCCGGAATTGGGATTGTGATAGTGACACCCGAATGAGAGACCTTGCCTTTGGCCAAAAGGTTGACATTCAGAGTAACAAACAACATGGCCGAGTATGAAGCATGTGTTTTTGGTTTGACTGCATTGATAGCCTTGAAGGCCGAGAGTGTGGAAGTCTACGGAGATTCTATGTTGGTAGTCCAGCAGATGCGAGGAGAATGGGAATTGAAAGAAGAACGGTTGGACCCTTACCTTTTTTACCTCAGAAAGTTGGCGCAGGTCATCCCCGATTGTAAGTTTCAACACTTGCCAAGAGAAGAGAATCAGATGGCAGATGCATTGGCTACACTTGCAGCGACTTGGGAAAATCCAGAAAAGTTAGTGATGAGACCATTGATACTGACGACAGCAAGAAGACCTGTTTATGAGATAGAGAGAATTCTGGAAATAGAGGTTGATGACGGTAAACCTTGGTATTATGACATTCAGAGGTATCTGGAACGTAGGGAACTCCCAGAGGGAGCAGGCAGAAAAGACAGAATAGTCATTCAGAGGTTAGCTTCCCAGTATGTGATTTTGAAAGGGGAACTGTATAAGAGGCAAGCAAACGGTATTCAGTTGAAATGTGTGAGAAAAGAAGTGGCTCAGCAGGTAATGGAAGAAGTACACGCCGGGGTATGTGGTCCGCACATGAACGGGTTGAATCTGTCCCGCAAGATAGTGAGACAAGGTTTTTACTGGTCAACCATGGAGACAGACTGTGCGAAGTTGGTAAAGCACTGTCATAATTGTCAGGCACACGGCAATTTGAATCATTTGCCGCACAAAGAGTTGCATGGGCTGTCAGAGCCGTGTCCTTTCTCAGCATGGGGAATTGATATGATTGGAGAGATTCAACAGAATGCATCGAATGGGCATCGCTTCATAGTAGTGGCAGTAGATTACTTCTCAAAGTGGTTGGAAGCCGAATCATTCCGCAATGTTACAGCAAGGCAGATGGCAAAGTTTATAGCTCGGAATCTCATTTGTCGGTACGGTTGTTGGACAAAATGACCCATAGCGTCACTATTTGCACAGATCATTGTGTTGTTGTAGCAAATTAACTATGTAACAAGGAAATTGCACTCTCATCATTTGTGATTAGATCACCATAGATATATAAATGAAGAGAGGTCCCTATGATTAGTTCCTGGATTGAGATGATATGAGACAGTATCAGTCCACGAAGGATTAATCATTAAATATCCCTAGCCGTAGTATTATCGAGACTGGACATCGATAATGCGGTATAGGCTAGTATTGCACTTGTGTGCGTTGTGAGGGCACAACGGCATAGTTCTCATATATATAAGTATTGGATACTTGTGCAAGTGCGATAGGAGGTCGTGTTTCACCGATGGTACGGGAAACAGCTTCGCTCTGGATAGACCCTTCGGAATCCCATTGGTATTATGACTAGGTGTCTATGGGAGGCCGAAATCAAGGTAGGTGTGTATAGTCTTAACCTGAGACTTGCATCGCTAATACTTACGATAATCGATAGACTTTGCTCTTGGTGGTACAGGGCTTTAACCGGTTCTACGTACACCACTTCTGGGTTTATCAGAAAGTCGTAGTGTATTGGATGTGATTCGAGATGGAAGTATCACTCCAGTCATAGTGGAGATGATGTCACGCAGGATACGGTATTAGTGCTCTTAAGTGATGCGCATCCAATCGTGATATTATGACCAGGTCATGAATATCCGATTATAGAGACTAGTTACCAGACATCCGATATGTGTTTCGGACGGGGCAGACACTTATCCAGCCCCAGCCCTAGCACGTGACTATCCGATACTGGACCGATATGCACAATACATTAGTATACTACGCTTGATACAGATCTTAATATTCTTAAATGGATATGTCCGGAGAATTGGGTAGACTTGGTGCTTTGCTAGGAGTCGACCTTGTCTCGTAAATCAGTAGAACGTAGTACTTAGTACGTACGTGATTCGGATACTCCGACGACCGTATTTACTGCCAGATTATCCGGGGATCTCATGGGTCGCTTCCCGATAATCCACCGATGACGCACAACTCGCACTCTTGAATAATCTGGGATTATAATAGAAGAGAGAGAAAATTAATCTAGGATTAATAACGGAGATATTTTATCCGGGATAAAATGTCGTCTAAAGAGAGAGAACGATTAATTTGGAATTGATCGATGAATTAATATATTCGATATATTAAATGAAATTAGATTTCGACGCGGAATTAAAATTAGATTTTAATTCGGGCAAACGAGTAATTTAGAATTAATTCGTTAGCGACGTAAATAATAATTTCGCCAGGCGCAATTATTTATTTAAATTCGATTGAATTAACGTCGCGACGTAAGCTCGGTATTTCGGAAATATCGAACCCGAACGCGTGAGTGCACGTGGGCCCACTTTCATTTGGAAACGTGTGGGGCCCACATGACACATGTCATGTTATGCATTAACTTTGACACATGTCATGTTATGCTTATTTGACACTCTAATGCTTTGCATGGAGATTGTGTACATTGCACTCAATGGTAATGCATGGAAATGAAGTGTTTGACACTCTAAGCCTTTGCATGATTTGTGTCATAAGTTTATTATTTGTTTAATGAAATTATGGCATAAATATAAATTGATTTTTGGTAACAAAAATTAATTGAATACATTACACATCTTCTCTCTCATTTCCTCTCTTCCTCTCACGAAAATGGACTGGTTTGGAACTGGTTTTGGGCGTGAGTTAAAGGGAAGCAAAGAGTGATTCTCATGGTGAGAAATCAAGTGCTAGCACACTACAAGTCTTGCGAAGGTGGTAGGGAGGTTCGACCATGAGACGGGATCTATCCGACGAAGCTAGGAGCTCTGATTCTCATCTCAAATTTCTGTTTTTGGAGGCAGTGGACTGCATGCAGTGGAGCTCAAAGGCAGTGCGTTTTTGGGCATCATTCGTCTCCAAATCGACATAACCGATCAATGTGAGTATTCCGCTACCTCCGTTGTTGTGATTCACGCATGTTTCATGACTTGTTATTGATCTTGGGACCTTATAGAAAACCAACAATGGCATCAGAGCTAAAGTTGCAAGCATGAAATTTGTAGGGTTTAAAATTTGGGTAAATGTTTGTTGAGCATGATTTGAATGAATTGTTTGTTTGAGTATGCTTATAACATGTTTAAATTCATTTTGGTTGGACTAATTTGATGAAAAATGATTTGGAATTATTTTCCCCAAATTATAGCCTTGGCCGAATGCAAAATTGATTTTGAATCATTGGAATTTGTTGATTTTAATTCATTGGATGAGTTAAAATCATGTAGGATGATGTTAATTTAATGTCAATTGTATTGTACTTTGAATTGAACATAAACCCTAAATTCCATGTGTTGGCCGAATGGTATATGCCCTTGAATGTCTTGGTATATTTTGATTTTGATAATTGGATGTATTGAAAATCATTCGGGATATGTATTTAATGTCGATTGCGGATTAATTGGATTGAAACCGAATTGGACATGAAATCACTCCCTTGGCCGAGACTTAGCAAGCATATAAATGGGTTTGATTTTTCATTATGTGTGTTTGACATGTAATAATGAATTAAGCATGATTAATTGGACTAATTTGGTGCTTCGGAAATATCGATTTAGTCGATTAATCATATAATGCACTTTTGGTAATTAAATTGTGAAAATTGGATTTTTGGATTTAATTAATTGGGCCTAATTTTGGAAATTAGAATTTAATGTTGTAATTGGGCCTTTTGGGCTTGATTTATCAAGTTTGGTTTAGGCCAAGTGGATTGGATCCAATTGGGCCCATAACCTTGACCATAAAGCCCAAATGCGACTTAATGAACCTTAAAGTTCAATTGGGCCTAATGGGCCAAGATTGATTTATGGGCTTATGGGGTAAATCCGGATTGGACTTTGGTTATCGGTTTGACCCGAGTTGACCAAAAGTCCACGCCTTAAGAAATCAATCAATAGCCCATTGGACTTTAATTGAATTGACGTTGGACGTTAATCGGACTTTGAGTCCCGACGCGCTTGAATTTGAATTTAAATCGTAAAAGGTTTATTAATTAATAAAAGTGCAATATTTAATTTGGAATTGGATAGTGAATTAGTATTAAATACATATTAAATTGGATTTAATTATGTAGTTTAATTTAATTCATGAATTTGTGCTTTGAGTACTTATTCGCAAAAACGAGTTTGACTCGAACAAATCAAATCGTTGTTTGAACATTGGATGATCACTTAATTATCAGATTAATTAATTGATTGATTGATTGATAGCATGCTTATGTGTGTGAATACGTGGTTGTGTTGAATGAATAATGTATATCGGATGGATATTAGATGGGTGGGCAATTTTAGAAATTGTTGTAATAAATTCGATTTATTAAATTGGACCTGCGTGTCCAGCCTTATCACCTTCTTTCTCTTTGTATTCTCTTCTCACCTATTCCCCTCTATGTATATGAGGTTTCTTTAGAAGTGTAGTGTAACGGGTAGAAGTAGTACAAGTGCTAGCTTGAGTGAGAAAGGGAGAGATATGATCTAGGATCAATGTGTAAAGTATCCATCCGCATATCATTATATTTATTTTCATACTCGCTTTATTATGTATTTAGAATGCATGTTTAAGGGTGTATGATGATGAGACCTTAACAAATATAATTAAATTGGTAGCCAATTTGCACGCGAAAAACCCTCTTTAAATATCAAGCGTTTATTTTCCTTCCATTGAGTGATTCTTACTCAAGATCCGAGATTAGCAGGGGTTGTTGGCCAAAGTCAAGCCCTTGTCCGTCAAAGATGTGTTTTAATCACGAGGCTTTGTTCCATATCGGTGTCGTGTCCAAGTTGTGGTTTGTTGGCCAAAGTCAAGACCACTTCTTGTCCATTGACATTGATTACGAAGCTTCCATGTCAATGGGTCCGCGCTTGACTGGGATCACTAGGTTTGTTGTGTGCCAAAGCCAAGGCCTAGTTGATTCAGAGGAAAATGGTTAGGGTATATATTCGATATATAGGCATATATAAGATATATGTTGGGGACTTGGATGTCCACCTACTGGATCTAGGAGTTGGATGGGATCCAATTGATCTTCGAGATCTACCTAGTTAACTATCATACAATTTGTTGGCCAAAGTCAAGATTGTGTGATACTTTAACGGATCCTAGCCCACTAGGAAACACGGTTTCCCGAGTACTCGACAGAGGGTTAGAGGCTCGACGAAAAATAGTGGGAGGCAAGTATTGAATTTGCAACATTCGTTCGAATACTCGCTAAACACGCTCATTTATTTTACTCGTCATATTAATCAAAAGTATTAGTCGGACTAATATTTTATGTTGTTTTAAAATTTATATATAGTTGGACTATATACAAACTCATTCAATATATAGTTGATTTTATAATTGGATTATAGTAATCAATATAATTGAATTAAAATGATAGTTGATTTTATAATTGGATTATAGTAATCAATATTAAAATTATAGTTGATTAAATAATTGGATTATTGTAATCATTAAAATAAATAGTACCTTAATAATTTGATTAAATAGTTGGACTATTGAAATCAAGAAAGAATTTAAAAAGTTAAATATTTAAAATATATAATCCTTGGATTAAATGTTTTAAATGATTTAATTTTCAATTGGGAATTAATAATAGGTTAATTTATTTGATAAAATAACTTATTATGACTAAGCCCATTATTAAGCAAATAGTAGAGCATAAAGTCTTTGGAAGATTTATGTGATGATGACTTTAGTGCTTAATTAATATACTTATAATAAATCTATCTTTAGATTTAAAAGTATTAAAATTGCAATTAACAATTCTTGGAGAATTAATTGACTATTCTAGTGGAGAAAAGTCAAAGTTTGCAATTGGGCATGTAGCACAAGGTGCACATCGTTTCGATATTCCAAAACCCAAGGCTTGGCCAAAGGTTTGTGAAATATTGAAAAGGATAATGACATATCCCAAAGTGACTACCATTTGGATATGGAAGACACGAAGGAATTAAAGAAAGGGCGAGGCTCTAACTTTAAAAATATTTGTCAAAGTTATGTTTACTACTAGTATTGAAATTGGATTTTAAATACTTAAGTGTGGTACATAAAATATATGTATTGATGTTCAGAATCCGCTATGAGCTTGATACTAACTTCAAGCCGAGATTTCTCTGCGAATTGGAAACGGGACGAAAGTCGCTGTTTCGACCGTAGATACCTAAGTTTGGGAACTACCCTTTGGGCAGGTACCTAAATTAGGAAATGTTATTATGTAACTAGTTTTACTAGAGACATTATCTCTATATCAGTGTTTAATCCAATGCGGATAAAACCTTTATATTCTAGAACACTAAAGTGTTTCAATATATAAAGATGATACTGAGATAAATACATTGGATGTAAATAACAGAATTTATATTTTGAATATAATAAAATCTCAAACATATAAAATGACAAATAAATAGCTCAAATTGATTTGATCAATGAAGACTTATTTGTGGCATTGTTGTCTAGGACACAATTAAACAAGACTCGTAATCCACACCTTTAAGAGTGGGTACTAGGACTGATTTGACTATTCAAATAAGGTCTACGAATCTAGTTTATTAGGTTAAATACCTAAAATACTATTTACTTGGTAATAGTAAAAGTGCCACCGATCTGTTAGCCCTATTCATGGTGAAAAGTGGGCCCATATCTAGCTAGGCTAGATGTGAACATGAATATTTCGTGACCTTAACGGATGTAGCATCACGTTGTGGTTATGTGTTTCTTTTGAAGAACACAGATCGGAAACTTTTGAAGTTTCGACACGAAGAAGAAAACAAACAGATCGACTATAGTGTTATTCCGCCACGGTAAGACCGAAATGGAAAATACTTAAGCAGTAAGTTTCATATATAAATGAAAGAGTACGGTGTTCTTTCATGTGAGGACTCCTCCCGAGACACGTCAGTTAGACGGTGTGTCTGAACTAAAACCGAATTTTGTTGGACATGATAAGGTTTATCATGAGTCACTATGAGCTACTATTTCCTTCTACAGGATATGTATTAACAGTGCAAAACTTATTTAGAATAAGGTTCCATGAAAATCTGAAATCTGTTTGACAGATGTCATATAGGATATGAACAGAGAAGAAACGGGGTTTCCATTCCTGATAATTTGGGTATGCCAGGCATGACGTTTGGATGATACCAAACTAAAAGACCCAAATTGGATAAGTGCCAATATAGGTTATCCTAAGGGAAACCTTAAGTATAGTACTTATAAATCCCACATGAGAACAATGTGATTGTTGCTCACCATGCGGTTTTCCTGAGAGAAATACCGATATGCAGTGGTCAGTGGGAGGATAGTGATACTCGATGAAAATCGGAGTAATACTGTTCAAGGCACGGAGTCCTTAATGGAACACAAATAGTTCACTCTATGATGAAACTATACCATTAACCTTCAAATACACAAGAAACTCGTAGATCGGATAGAGTCAGAAAACAACCTAGGGTATGGGTTTCTGCTCTAACCTCATAAAGATGTCAATCTTATGGAGGTGTACCATCCGACTACGTTTTGAGGAAGTGATACAAGGTATCGACTCTCTGTTATGGCAAAGTGCCATGAATCCGAAATGGATTCCATGTATAACAAGTATTTTGGATACTAGTGTTGTTTACCATAAGGCATTGTGCCTATGGTACGTTAAACGTCTTCAAGGAAGACATACATGGAAGGCAACATACCAACGTACAAAGCTAGGCTTTTGACGAAAAAGGTATCGTTATCAACATTGTGTTAATAACGGTTCAACCCTTTACCTGTTGCCATGGTAAATCCATTTTGAAGATGCTTGTTGATAACTGTATATTTCATTTATGAAATATGTCAGTTACAAATCAAAATCGCTTTCCTGAAAAGGATACCTTTTGGAGGATGTTTACAACATCCTGACGATTTTGTATAACCGACAAACAAGGTTTGCGGGTTATTCGATCCATGTTTGGATCAATGCAAGCATAAGGTTCTTGGAACTGTCGTTTTGAAATAATCATAATGGTTTATGATTTGACTCAAAACGAAATAATTCTTGTGTATATAAGGAGGTTAGTGGGAGAGCGCACTGACAGTGAAATTCCCATAAAACAATTAGTGAAAGCTTGGTTTCATAGATATTCTTTCAATAGAAATTCTCCGTAGAATTCTGGGGAGTAACAACCTTTATTCAAGGAATAAAATCTACTGGGATAGATTTGGAGTTGTTAACACTCTCTGGGAAATTGTACATTTAAAATGTACTTGTATTGGTGTCTCATACGCTTCGAGCATATGGAGTCACAATCGAGTCAATCCAAGTGATAGTCACTGGATTGAAGTTAAGAACATCTGTTAGTATCTCTGAGAACTAAAGATGCTATCTTTTACTATGGAGAAGGAGAACTTGAAGTGACTGGGATCACTGCAGCAAGTTTCCAAACGATTAAATACTACGTAGGTACTATAAAGTTTGAACACCGGGACAGTGAGCTGGAAATCTTCCAAGCAAGATAACTGTTGCCGAATAAACAACAAATGCGGATTATTGTCTGCATGCAGCTGAGGCAGTAATAGAAGTCTTTTCGGTCAAAGTAAATCTAATTAGATTAGATATAAGTTCTGTTAGCAGCTGAGCTAGGCGTCAGCACAGCTAAGGAATTAAAGGTCTCATCGACGATCCAGATATATACTTCTATATCATCTGATTCGTTCGGATCATACATCGTGGCGATGTGATGATCGTATAAATCGCGTCAAACGATAATCGAACAAATCCGCTGACGAAAACTTTTTCTCAGCAATTTGAGCGAACAGTACATAGTTCGGGTGTGGGACACTTGAGTGACTGGCTATGTGCCAAGTGGGAGATTGTTGGACAAAATGACCCATAGCGTCACTATTTGCACAGATCATTGTGTTGTTGTAGCAAATTAACTATGTAACAAGGAAATTGCACTCTCATCATTTGTGATTAGATCACCATAGATATATAAATGAAGAGAGGTCCCTATGATTAGTTCCTGGATTGAGATGATATGAGACAGTATCAGTCCACGAAGGATTAATCATTAAATATCCCTAGCCGTAGTATTATCGAGACTGGACATCGATAATGCGGTATAGGCTTATTGCACTTGTGTGCGTTGTGAGGGCACAACGGCATAGTTCTCATATATATAAGTATTGGATACTTGTGCAAGTGCGATATGAGGTCGTGTTTCACCGATGGTACGGGAAACAGCTTCGCTCTGGATAGACCCTTCGGAATCCCATTGGTATTATGACTAGGTGTCTATGGGAGGCCGAAATCAAGGTAGGTGTGTATAGTCTTAACCTGAGACTTGCATCGCTAATACTTACGATAATCGATAGACTTTGCTCTTGGTGGTACAGGGCTTTAACCGGTTCTACGTACACCACTTCTGGGTTTATCAGAAAGTCGTAGTGTATTGGATGTGATGTCGAGATGGAAGTATCACTCCAGTCATAGTGGAGATGATGTCACGCAGGATACGGTATTAGTGCTCTTAAGTGATGCGCATCCAATCGTGATATTATGACCAGGTCATGAATATCCGATTATAGAGACTAGTTACCAGACATCCGATATGTGTTTCGGACGGGGCAGACACTTATCCAGCCCCAGCCCTAGCACGTGACTATCCGATACTGGACCGATATGCACAATACATTAGTATACTACGCTTGATACAGATCTTAATATTCTTAAATGGATATGTCCGGAGAATTGGGTAGACTTGGTGCTTTGCTAGGAGTCGACCTTGTCTCGTAAATCAGTAGAACGTAGTACTTGGTACGTACGTGATTCGGATACTCCGACGACCGTATTTACTGCCAGATTATCCGGGGATCTCATGGGTCGCTTCCGATAATCCACCGATGACGCACAACTCGCACTCTTGAATAATCTGGGATTATAATAGAAGAGAGAGAAAATTAATCTAGGATTAATAACGGAGATATTTTATCCGGGATAAAATGTCGTCTAAAGAGAGAGAACGATTATTTGGAATTGATCGATGAATTAATATATTCGATATATTAAATGAAATTAGATTTCGACGCGGAATAAAATTAGATTTTAATTCGGGCAAACGAGTTAATTTAGAATTAATTCGTTAGCGACGTAAATAATAATTTCGCCAGGCGCAATTATTTATTTAAATTCGATTGAATTAACGTCGCGACGTAAGCTCGGTATTTCGGAAATATCGAACCCGAACGCGTGAGTGCACGTGGGCCCACTTTCATTTGGAAACGTGTGGGGCCCACATGACACATGTCATGTTATGCATTAACTTTGACACATGTCATGTTATGCTTATTTGACACTCTAATGCTTTGCATGGAGATTGTACATTGCACTCAATGGTAATGCATGGAAATGAAGTGTTTGACACTCTAAGCCTTTGCATGATTTGTGTCATAAGTTTATTATTTGTTTAATGAAATTATGGCATAAATATAAATTGATTTTTGGTAACAAAAATTAATTGAATACATTACACATCTTCTCTCTCATTTCCTCTTTTCCTCTCACGAAAATGGACTGGTTTGGAACTGGTTTTGGGCGTGAGTTAAAGGGAAGCAAAGAGTGATTCTCATGGTGAGAAATCAAGTGCTAGCACACTACAAGTCTTGCGAAGGTGGTAGGGAGGTTCGACCATGAGACGGGATCTATCCGACGAAGCTAGGAGCTCCGTTTCTCATCTCAAATTTCTGTTTTTGGAGGCAGTGGACTGCATGCAGTGGAGCTCAAAGGCAGTGCGTTTTTGGGCATCATTCGTCTCCAAATCGACATAACCGATCAATGTGAGTATTCCGCTACCTCCGTTGATGTATTCACGCATGTTTCATGACTTGTTATTGATCTTGGGACCTTATAGAAAACAACAACGGTATGCTGCATCATGTAGTGACGGACAATGGAGTTCAGTTCCAGGGAGAAACAAAGGCAATGCTACAGAAATACGGGATAGGCCATCACAAGTCATCGCCGTACAGGCCATAAGCAAATGGGGCAGTTGAGGCAGCCAACAAGACTATAAAGACGATTTTAGCCAAGATGACAGAAAACTTCAGAGATTGGGCCGACAAACTATCGTATGCTTTGTGGGGGTACAGAACATCAGTAAGAACAGCAACAGGGGCCACGCCTTACTCTTTGGTCTACGGAATGGAAGCAGTATTGCCAGAGGAAGTGGAAATACAGTCTATGAGGGTAATAGCAGAGGCAGAGTTACCGGAACAAGAATGGGCTACACAGAGGTTTGATCAGTTAGTACTGCTGGATGAGAAGAGAACGAAGTCTTTGTATCACATGCAGTTGTATCAGAAGAGACTGGCCCGAGCATTCAACAAGAAAGTACGTCCCACCAAGATCAGAAAGGGTGATTTGGTACTTAAGCAGTCGAGGCTGTCAACGACAGATCCGAGAGGAAAGTACAGACCTAACTGGGAAGGACCTTTTATAGTGCAGAAAGTAATGGGAAATGGAGCAGTGAGACTGTCAGACTTGGAAGGAAATGAGTTCACCGAGCCGATCAACGTAGACAGATTGAAGCAGTACTTTACCTAAGGGAGAGAAGACTGAGCAGTCATCAGGAAGATTGATAGAAGACCTAACCCAACGGGATAAGAAACACATGCATGCATGCATACACGTAACATACCTTGCATTCTCTTCGTGTTTGTTTTGTTTTGTGTTCGCAGGTTCGAAGAAGAAAAGAGGAAGCGGCAGAGATGAGCCAATCAAAAGCAACGTCAGCGCAGTTTCAGATTTGGGGATGAGTCCCAGAGGGCGAGGCCCACATCAGCAGTTTTTGGGATGCGTCCCGGGGTTGTAACCCATATCATCAGCAGTTTCGGGGATGCGTCCCAGGGTTGTAACCCACATCATCAGCAGTTTTGGGGATGCATCCCAGGGTTGTAACCCATATCACCAGCAGTTTCAGGGATGCGTCCCAGGGTCGTGACCCACATTGGCAACATTATCGGGATACGTCCTAGGGTCGAGGCCCCCGTTGTTAGGTGCAGTTATCGGGATGCGTCCCAGGTTCGTTGGCCCCCTACATCGTTAGTTTTGGGATGCGTCCCAGGGTCGCGGCCCATATTTTGTCAGCGGTATTGGGATGCGTCCTAAGGTCGAAGCCCCCGTTGTCGGTTGCAGCTATTGGGATGCATCCTAGGATCGAGGTCCACTGCAGCATCAACTCAATTCGAGGCAGATGGCGAGCCAGGTAATAGGATTTTTCAAAGTCACACACTGCACAAGTCTCATCAAAGTGGGGGCGACTGTAGGCACTGCATTTTGCATAAGTCCCAATGATGAGTCTCATTTGGAGACACTACCTTTTAAGTCACGGAAGTCACGGGAAACGGACGTCGGAAGGGGAAATTCAGAACAAGCATGTCATCAGATTTATTTCACAAGTTCACTGTTTTTCGTTCGTGCTGCGTTTGTTACCACGTTCTAACGTCAAGCAGATTACGGGCGTTTGTGTAGCGTTCAAATAAGCGTTCGAACGGCGTCGGTATTTCTGGTTTTGCTGCTAGCCTCACACCCCAGCCCAATAAGCCCACCAAAGCCCATAAAACACATCCCAATTAATAAAACACATATTTAACACATGGGGAATTAAATTAAATATTAATTAAATCATATACCAAATTAAATAAAACATTAAAATCAATCAACCAATTATATTCCCAATCAAGAATATTTCTATTCCCAATTAAATATATTGACTTCCTAATTTGAACTAATTTTGTCCCCCCTCAATCTTAGGATTTCCTTGTTTGACACCAAATCAAATCCCCCTTAAATGCCAAATCCCTTTCCTTGTCAAGCAAGGAGTAACCCTACCCCATTTGCCTATAAAAACCAACCTCTCCCAACCCTTGCAGTCTCTGACTCACACGCATACAGCAAGAAAAAGCCTCTTGATTCACGCATACAGCAAGCAAATATTTCTCTTCTCCTCCTACACCCTTAGCCGAAAATCACAGCCCCATAAACCCCTCCATTGCCGAAAACATTACAACCTGAAACACCACTGAAACAACCCCTATACAGCAGCCCCATATCACCGAAATACCTAAAAAAAACAGCCCTTAAATCACCTAAACCAGTGACCAACAAAAACTACACTTTTAATCCCTAAAACAATAACTAAAAAAACTGCACTTAAAGCCTTTAGAAACACCCAAAAATAGTAGCCTAAAAAACCAAAAACAGTGACCAAAATACAGTAGAAATACAGTAGCAAAATAGCAGTGAATCGGAGTAAAAACAGCAGTGAATCGGAGTCAAAGCAGTAGCTTGAGCAGTGGAATAGCGAGGAAAGGCGTGAACCTGTGAACCGGAGGAGTTGCGGAGCATTCCCCCCTTTTTCGACGACCGTGCACCGTACTTCCGAGAGTCGACATAAAAGGTTAGACCTGAGAGTACTTTTCCTATTATTTCCATCTATCTTTTTAATTGTTTTATTCATCTTTGTCGCATGAGAGTCGTTTATTAGTGCATGATTGTGGCCCTTGAATGAATGAAAAATGTGTCGCCTCTCGTGGTATATAGGATGGAAACCCGGACATAAATTCCATAGTCGATTCTGAATGGACGGTAGTATGATCTGTACTCGGGATACAACTCCACGTACCACTTGGGTACACGGCACATACTTTATTTTATCTTGATTTGTTTATTGTCGTCATTTATTTTCTGCATCTTATTTGTTTGAGTAATGATGAGGTCAAGCGCATGGGCTTAGTAAGTGCGATCAAAGGTCCTCTATTTTGAGGGGTTAAAATCCTTTACCACGATGCTTCGCCGCGCCGGACGATGTATATTCGTTTTAATGTGAGATGTGTTCAATCGGGTATACGAAGTCCGATATCGTTGTTTCTATTTTTATATGCATTATGATGAGATAAAGCGCATGGGCTTAGTAAGTGCGATTAAAGGTCCTCTATTTTGAGAGGTTAAAATCCTTTACCACGATGATTTGCCGCGTCGGACGATGTATATTCGATTGGATGTGAGATATATTCAATCGGATACACGAAGTCCGATATCATTGTCTTTACTTTTTTATATATGTCTTGTGTTGTTTGCGCATGGGCTTAGTAAGTGCGATTAAAGGTCCTCTATTTTGAGGGGTTAAAATCCTTTACCACGATGCTTCGCCGCGCCGGATGATGTATAGTCGGTTGAATGTGAGATATGTTCAATCGGTATACGAAGTCCGATATTGTTGTCTTTATTTTTATATGCATTATGATGTGATGCGCATGGGCTTAGTAAGTTGGATTAAAGGTCCTCTATTTTGAGAAGTTAAAGAACCTTTACCATGATACTTCACCGCGCCTTTTATTTCATTATTTGCTTTTCTCTGTATGTCATCTTCTTGCATAATCATGCATCATGTTGCAAATGCATGGGCTTAGTAAGTGTGATTAAAGGTCCTCCATCTTGAGGGATAAAAAGCCTAAGGGCTACATTTGCCACAACGATTTGCCGCGCCTTTTAGCCTGTTATTATTGATTAGGTGTCATCTATTCATCCGTTCACGTATGTGTCATGTTGTTTACTGCATTTTGGGAGTCACTACTGTAACCCCGTTCCAACGCGTTTCCAAACGCCATACGAACGTGAGCATTCTGTTTCATTTCCATTCGAACGCGTTTACGAACGCTACTCGAACATGAACCTTCTGTTTACTGTTCGAACGTGTTTACGAACGCTACTCGAACGTGCATGCATTTGTTTCATCAGGTCTGGTCCCGTTCGAACGCGTTATCAAACGCCACACGAACGAAAACCTTCTGTTTACCGTTCGAACGCGTTTTCAAACGCCACACGAATGCGCATACACTGAACTGAGTCCTCTTCATCATATTTTATGCATAATTGCCCCTATTGGTTATCCCTTTGTATTACGAACCTGATTGCTTCTCTTTAATATGCATGCTTGTATAATTATTGCATGTTTGCACTTCCATGATTATCAATGCAATGTGTTTGTGAAATTATGCGTTTGCCATCATTCTGATTCAATTTTATGCATGCTTGTATGATCATTGTTTGCTTGCGTTTCCGTATCCATGAATATAATGTGCTTATGAATTTGCATGCTTGCCGTATTTCAATTTACTTTTATGCATGCAAACTCGGACATAGATTATATGCAAATAGGTTGTATGCAAATATGAAAATGTGTTACATGTGAACTTAGATGAACTTTTGATGTATGCATGCGAACTTAGGAGTAAAATTATCCTTGGAAATTTGTCGCTTAGGCTTAGTTGAACTATTGCACAAATCATTTATTACAAGTGACATAAGTAAGGGACCATTCCGAACCCAATGGTTTGAGGTCTTCCCTTGCGAGGGGTGAGTGCGGCCTTAAATCTTTGTCCCGGTTCACACCGGGTGGCGACTCTATTATTCTCCGGTTTAGTCCCCCGCGGGCTACTCCGTACTCCCAACTAGGCCGCGAGCCTAGAACAGCATGCGTCGCCCAGTTTCTGTGTCCCACAATACCGCCTTATGGTCGGTTGGACTTTATTATAAAATTGGTTTTAACCTGACTAAACTTGATACCGCATGTATCGTCGGTTGGAATTAATTATAAATTTAACTTAATCAGGATACCGCATATATTGTCAGTTGGGAATATCACGCAAAGTTAATATATTATAATAAGGGAGATATCTAAAATAGTAATAATAAAAGTAGATCCTTTAACCTCCAGCATTTTTTTATTGTACTTTTACGCTTTTAAATTTCCGGCACTTAATTTCCAGCATTTACTTCCAGCATTTACTTTATTTAATTTCCAGCATTTACTTTATGTCTTTTATTTTATTTAAGCTTTTATTAGCTTTAGATATGTGTCGTAAGTAAGTCCATTTTCTGGGGTTGTGATGAATTCCAATATCACCGGTTTATAAGGGTTATTTAATAGTTTGGGTAATATAAAAGTTTATTTATTAAGTCTTAAGTTTAATGCTTCTTGTTAACTGGCCATTAATAAGATTGATGTGCTAAACTTAAAATAACATGACGAAATAATTTTAGGTTTCAGCCTTAGACTTAATAGCCCACGATCTTCCTTGAGGATAGATAACCCTTTAATAGATTTAATGAAAACCTGGAGCAATGCCAGACAAACCCACAAGAGATTGTTATCCAAGCAACTCATGTGAACCACGCGGGAACAAAGCCCGTGAAACCCATAAAAGATTGTTATGAGCGCCCAGGAAAGCATAACGAGGTTTGAAGATTAGAAATCGGTGAAGAAAAAAGCCTTACGAACCCATAATTGCTTGAAACGCCACAAATGACAGCAACCCATTTGATAAGTTTTTGAAGAGAATCCACTATTCCATGGTTAGCCATCACGGCCTCACCACCAATGTGTCTGACGGCAATATTATTTTTTTTGGTTAAAATATTCATGCATTTTATTAATGAAAAGCTTGTTTAAATAGTACAATGGAAACCCTCATTGTAAAATGTTAAAAAAAAAATCAGAAATAACCCTAGGTAATAATCATTATTACAAATAAATTCTTGGGCCCCTAACATTTGGCCCTCTCTAGAATAAACACTAATACTAAAACCTAGGGCCCCTAACAGTCAGCCCACTCTAAAATAAACACTAATATTAACCCCCTCTAGGAGGCCTTTGTTTGTATATTTTCGACCCCTTCATTGCCAAAAAAATTGAATGGATTATTAGGCTTCATCCTTGGATGGTTGGATCCATACTTCGAGGCTTGTTTTCTTGATGCTCTATGTATCATATCATTCTCCCCTTCTTTAAGAAGATTCGTCCTCGAATCTGTAAGGTCAATTTGTAATGTCATTTATCTCTAACCAAATCTGATGTATTTTTCTGTTCCTTTTTTTTGGTGGCGCATGATCTGTGTTTTTTTTTGCCACAACCCACTTTTTTTTTTTCCTTTTTTTTTTGAGATTTTTGAATCCAACACATGCAGGATGACAAAAGAAAAAGAAAGAAAGAAAAAAATTAACAGAAACATGACTCAAAGAGAAGAAAAAACCAGAAACATAACTTAAAGAAAAGAAAAAAAAAGTTAACAGAAACAGGACTCAAAGAAAAGAAAAAATTAAGAGAAACATTACTCAAAGAAAAGAAAAAAATTAACAGAATCATGACTCAAAGAAAAGAAAAAAAATTAACAGAAACAGGACTCAAAGAAAAGAAAAAAATTAACAGAAACATGACTCAAAGAAAAGAAAAAAATTTAACAAAAACATGACTCAAAGAAAAGAAAAATTAAGAGAAACAATACTCAAAGAAAAAAAAATTTACCAGAAACAGAGGTCAAAGAAAAGAAAAAAATTAACAGAAACAAGACTCAAAGAAAAGAAAGAAAAAATAATTAAAAAGACACAAACTATAAGATATAACATGCTCTGCAACCAAAGCTCTGAATACCAACTGATGAAAACCTGCCTGGAGCAATGCCAGACAAACCCACAAGAGATTGTTATCCACGCAACTCATGTGAACCACGCGGGAAAAAAGCCCGTGCAACCCACAAAAGATTGTTATGAGCGCCCAGGAAAGCATAACTAGGTTTGAAGATTAGAAACCCGTGAAGAACAAAGCCTCACGAACCCCTAATTGCTTGAAACGCCACAAAGGACAGCAACCCCTTTGATAAGTTTTTGAAGAGAATCCACCCTTCCATGATTAGCCATCACGGCCTCACCACCAATGTGCCTGACGGTAATATTAATTTTTTTTGGTTAAAACATTCATGAATTTATTATGAAAAGCTTGTTTAAATAGTACAATGGAAACCCTAATTGTAAAATGTTAAAAAAACCAGAAATAACCCTAGGTAATAATCATTATTACAAATAAAATCTTAGGCCCCTAACATTTGGCCTTCTCTAGAATAAACACTAATATTAAAACCTAGGGCCTCTAACAGTCAGCCCACTCTAAAATAAACATTAATATTAACCCCCTCTAGGAGGCCTTCACTTGTATATTTTCGACCCCTTTATTGCCAAATAACTTGAATGGATTATTAGGCTTCATCCTTGGATGCTTGGATCCATACTTCGAGGCTTGTTTTCTTGATACTCCATGTATCATATCAAGATTTCCTTACAAGATAGGCATATACCTGTCCGGCGGGGGTAGCCACAATTGGAACTTAATCTTAATGAATTCAGGTAATTTGGTTGACATAGACATATGATTAATTGGGTTACACTGGGTATTTGCATCTGAACATCGACAGAGGCTTTTGCATAATTTCGTGTTCCAGGTTAGTAAACCAATATATTACACAAACATAAGATAACCACTTCATCTTTAAAAGATATTGGAAAGATTCACAACCCTGGATAGTTTAATAATCTTGAATGTTCATCAATTTACTTTCGCACAATGTTATTTACTTGTTTTAAGTTTAAAGTCACCATCCAATCAAACAATCATTCCATTAGATACTCGTAAAAATTTGGCTTCATAAATTAATAGCTTAGGTATTAAGTCCTCGTGGGATCGGTACTTTTTATACTACTTGAACGATACGTGTGCTTGCATTATACGCGTGTGATTACGCCGGTCACCAGGCTTGCAGCGTCCAGAACTATAAAAATAAATCTGGTAAGAGTAGGATCCCAAAATCTCATTAAATTGGATAGTGTTGATGAGGGGATTTTATCATATTTGGGAAGATTATGCATGGGGTTTTTGGGCTACATGGGCCGATTCATGGGTTGCAGGGTGGATGGGCTGAATGGGTTGCAGGGGCCGAGTGCATGGGTTGTAGGGGGTTTTGGGCCGCGGCTAAGGTTTGAAGCAGAAACTGACTGAGCGAATCTGAGGCTGGCTAGTGAGTCTGAATCTAATGAAGTGCTAATTTTGGAGGTTTTCTTTCCTTTCGTCATTCGTTCTTCACCACTTCCGTAACTTTTCAGGTAGTACCTCCATACGAGGCTCATCATTGGACTCATGCAAAAATGCAGTGCCTACACCTTGTGTCTACAAGCGCATCATTGATGGGAAGTGGTTTTCTTTGTATTATACGTTGATGATATTTTTCTCATTGGGAATGATGTAAAGATATTATCGTACGTGAAAATATGGCTAGCTAACCAATTCCAAATGAAAGATTTGGGAGAGGCAAGTTATATACTTGGGATCCAGATCATTCGGGATCGCAAGAAACGACTGTCAGCAATGTCTCAAGCAACCTATATCGACAAGATTCTTGTACGATTTGGTATGCAGAATTCCAAGAAAGGTAATTTACCTTTCAGGCATGAAATTCATTTGTCTAAGGAACAATCTCCTAAGACACCTCAAGGAGTTGAGGAGATGAGACATATACCATATGCTTCAGCAGTTGGAAGTCTTATGTATGTTATGTTATGCACGAGACCAGACATATGTTTTGCAGTGGGAGTGGTCAGTAGGTTTCAATCCAACCCAGGATTAGATCATTGGCTAGCGGTGAAACATATTCTCAAGTATCTTCGAAGAACGAGAAATTATATGCTTGTATATACAAGTCAAGATATGATTCTGGGAGGATATACAGACTCTGATTTTAAGACGGATGTCGATTCTAGGAAATCAACTCTGGATCAGTGTTCACCCTAGGTGGTGGGGCTATAGTATGGAGGAGCATAAAGCAATCTTGTATTGCTAACTCCACCATGGAGGCTGAATATGTAGCAGCTTGTGAAGCAGCTAAGGAAGAAGTCTGGCTCCGTAAGTTCTTGGCAGATCTAGAAGTTGTTCCAGATATGGATAAACCGCTCACACTTTATTGTGATAATAGTGGTGCAATGGCGAACTCCAAAGAACCAAGAAGCCACAAAATGGGTAAGCATATTGAGAGAAAATATCACCTTATCAGGGAGATAGTGCAGAGAGGAGATGTCGCTGTCACGCAGATTCCATCCGCGACAACCTGAATGATTTGTTTACAAAGACCTTATTGGCTAAAGTTTTTGAAGGTCACCTAAAGGGTTTAGGATTACATGACATGTCTCATTTGCTCTAGTCCGAGTGGGAGATTATTGGGATTTATGTCCTAAAGTTTCAAGTATTGTAAAACAGAATTGATCATTGTAAAAATAATAAATGCATTATTCATTATTCATTTTATCAAAGTTGATTGATTTATATTGCATACAGTCCAATTGTCTTGTTTACCTTGATTACTATTGTACCTTCAGACTTAGTGTATGTTTGATGTACAAGAAGGTTTATGTCTGAAGTTAGTAATCTAAATAGTCCGTAGAGAGCAAACAAAGAGGGTATTTTGTTTGTGGTTTATCTATAGTTGTGGTCCATTATATACTTGTATGGCGACCTTGATCCGGGATTATTCATGTAGCGACATGGGAATAAAGGCACCTTGTATGATGAGATCATATAGGACTGGACTCAGATAAATATAAATTTCTTTTAATATCCATTAACCGAAGAAATTCATTTTATCTAATAGATGGTCATATATGGATTCAATTTTAATCTTGAGTGTATTACGAACTCCTGCATGACAGGCTATGTCCTTTGATTTACTATGGTGAGGTTGGTGTTGCATTCCCGGCCAATAACTACGTATTTTGGGGATATGGTTTGGTGTGTAGCTGGGAATGCTTTACATAGATATGGAATTCACTCATTCTTACGAGAAGCAGAATAATATCTTTTTTAAGAGTTGATTCGAGACTTGAACAATATGAGCGCTCAACTTTTCTTTTACGAATAGAAAGTTTTATATTCATAATTGTTATGAATTAATTGTTCATTATAGAATCAATGGTGCTTAAGAGACAAAATATTTAGAGGGGTTTAACGGACTTTTGACCCGGCTCTATTTATGAGATATTCGTGAATGGCTATATCCATATGTAATGACTATATTGATGGACAACCGAAGTTGTTTGGTTTATTTTATCCATCTACGATCATGGGAGTTCAACTTCGAGGTTTTAGTGGAATAACACGGAGTTAATAATTCATAATATTTGATTAAAGAGTTTAATTAATATTTCAAAATTATTAGAGCTCGGAACCGTAGGTCCATGTGGTCCCCATGCTAGCTCGATTAACTATAGCAAACCTAATATAATTAGATTGTCTAATAATATGCTCACATGATATTTATATATTATTAATTAGATTAATAATATTTATTGTCACAGATGAAAACTATATTAAATTAGTTTAACTTAGTATTTTCTAGAATTCTTTGATTATGAGATAATCAAGTCTTGATTATGAGATAATCAAGTTAGTAATAATTATGAGATAATTACTACAACATAATTGAAGGTAATTTAATCATTATTGAGATAATGATTTTTATTTACCTTAAGAGACAAAGCCATATGGCTTGCCATGCTCTCCAATTTATTATGTCTATTAGGTGGCTTGTATACACCTAATAGTTTTGTCATTAGCTAATACATTCTTATGATTTGGTATGGACTACATATTTATGTGTTTGCCATTAAAAGAAAGCTTTAGATGCTTAATGACAAAGTCTTTGTCTTTAGCTTATTATTTCTTATGCTTTAGTATGACATTCATATTTTTGTGTTGGCCATTGCAAGAAAGCATTAGATACTTAATGACAAGGTTAGTTGGTTTGTGTAAGAGAATATAATCTCTACCATTTCTCTCACTTCTTAAGGTTAACATTTTGCAAACATTCACAAGTGTTGTGAGAAAGAATTTGAGAGAAAATAGAGAGAGTTCAAACATTCACAAGTGTTGTGAGAGTGTTTGAAATTCCAAAAGCTAAACACCATTGTGACATCTTAATCCTCTAAATATTTTAGAGTTTTGATCTTTGTGAGTGAAGCCCACACTTCGGTTTATTGGTTTCGAGTCATAGTTCGGAAGATCGAGTGGTTGATCCAAGCGTTGGACACCAAAGGATTGATCTCGGCTACTACAACAAAGGGAAAAGACAAAGAAAATTTTAAAGATCCATACCGGAGCCGGTGCCACCATCCGCAATTTCTGCTGCGCAAAAGAAAAACCATTTCCTACATAATCGAATGGAGATTATCTTGGACTTTCTTCTGGTTCATTCGACAAGAACATTCCCCAAGACCCTCGTTAGTCAGGTTGAAGACCTGAACCTTCATTTGGTCGAGACGACATGAAGACTCCCCTAGACTTTCTTCAGGTATATTCGATTGGAGATAATCCTGGACCTTCATTTGGTCGAGTCGACCAGAACATTCTCTAATATCCTCATCGGTCAAGTTGAAGACCCGGACCTGCATCTGGTCTAGACGACATTGAAGGTTCCCCTGAACCTTCATCAGGTCCAATCGCTTGGAGATTATCTTTGACCTTCATCTGATCCAGTCGACGTTGAAGAGTCCCCTTGACCTTCTTATGGTTCAATTGAATGAAGATTATCATGAACTTTTTGTTGGAAAAAATAACCAAGCCCCAAGATCAACAAGAACAAGCAAAATATATAAATACATGAATGAATAAATTGAAGTATGGCGGAATCATACTCACAATACTTGAAAATGGATGCTTAGATGATGCGAAAACTCCTCCCTTGTGCAGTGAAGCTCTCGGCCAAGAAGAAAAGAGGGACTCCAAGTCGAGTTTGATCCTTCCAAGCTCAAGGATTAGTTTCCCATATCACCTATGTATGATCCCTTGAAGGTGTTTGCCTTTGTTGTGATTTTGAATACACAACTTCTTCAAATCTTGCCACAAAAATTGAAGAAAGGAGAGCCAAAAACTGCTTGCAAGTTTCGGCAATGTGAGAGAGAAAAGTTGAATGATTTTTGTTACAAAAAATCAATTTATATTTATGCCATAATATTTATTAAATTAATAATAAACTTATGACACAAATCATGCAATGGCTTAGAGTGTCAAACACTCAAACTCCATGCAAAACCATTGAGTGTATTGTACACTATCACCATGCAATGTATTAACAATTAAATAATGCATAAAATGACATGTGTCATGTGGTCCCCACACGTTTCCAAATGAAAGTGGGCCCACGTGCACTCACGCGTTCGGGTTCGATATTTCCGAAATACCAAACTTACGTCGCGACGTTAATTAAATCGAATTTAAATAAATAATTGCGCCTAGCGAAATTATTATTTACGTCGCTAACGAATTAATTCTAAATTAACTCGTTTGCCCGAATTAAAATCTAATTTTAATTTCGCGTCGAAATCGAATTTCGATTATTATATCGAATATAATAATTTTACGATTAATTCCAAATTAATCGTTCTCTCTCTATGTATAGTACTTTATCCAAGATAAAGTCTCTCCGTAATTAATCCAAGATTAATCGAATTTGAATCATACGTCATTGGTGAATCTTCGGGAAGCGACCCAAGAGATCTCTGGATATGTTGGCAGTAAATACGGCCGTCAGATAATCCAAACACGTACGTACCTCGTACTACGTTTTTACCGATTTACAAGACAAGGTTGGCTTCTAGCAAAGCGCCATGCCTACCCAATTCTCCAGAAATATTCTTACTGGAATATTAGATCTATATCAAGCGTAGTATACCGTAGTATTGCGTACATCGATCCAGTATCGGACGATCACATGTTAGGCCTGGGGCTGGAAATGTGTCTGCCCCGTACGAAACATATATCGGACATCAAGCAACTAGTCTCTTTAAATCGGACAATCCTGACCTGGTCATATTGTCCCGACGGTTGCAACCTTTTATAGAGTACTAGTTCTATGTCCTGCGTGATCATCACCTCCATATGTCTGAAGTGATACTTCCATCTCGACATCACATCCAGTATACTACGATTCTCGATAAACCCAGAAGAGGTGTACACAGAACCGGTTAAGGTCCCCAACCACCAAAACCAAAGTTTACCGATTGTCGCAAGTACTAGCGATGTAAGTCTCAGGTTAAGACCATATACACCTACCCTGATGCGGCCTCCCATAGACACGCAGACATACTACCAATGGGATTCCGCGGGGTCTATCCAGAGCGAAGCTGTTTTCCGTACCATCGGTAAAACACAACCTCCTATCGCACTTGCATAAGTATCCAATACTTAAATATATGAGAACTATGTCGTTGTGCCCTCACAACGTGCACAAGCGCAATACTAGTCTATTCCGCATTATCGATGTCCGATCTCGATAATACTCCGACTAGGGATATTTAATGATTAAACCTTTATGGATTGATATTGTCTCATATCATCTCAATCCGTATTAATCATATGGACTTTCGCCATTTTTATATCAAAGTAAATAATATTACAAAACGGCAAAAGGCAATTTCATTATCACATAGTTAATTTTGTACAATAATACAATATCATTTACAAACAGTGACGCTATGGGACATAATGTCTAACACTTTTATATGGTCCAATCAACGGGAACATGCCCCAAGATCATTGTCGAGTCAGGTTAAAGACCTAAACCTTCATCTGGTCCAGACAACATTAAAAACACTATTGGACCTTCTTCAGGTCTAGTCGACTGAAGACTATCATGGACCTTCATATGGCCCAATCGATGGGAACATTCCCCAAGACCCTCATCGGGTCAGGTTGAAGACCTGGACCTTCATCTGGTCTAGACAACATTGAAGACTCACCTAGACTGTATTCTGGTCCAGTCGAATGAAGATTATCTCGAACATTCATCTGGTCCAGTCGACGTGAGCATTCCCCATGACCCTTGATGTGTTAGGTTGAAGACTTGGACCTTCATCTGGTCCAGACAACGTTGAAGACTCTCATGAACCTTATTTAGGTCTAGTTGAATGAAGATTATCCTAAACCTTCATCTGGTCCAATCGATTGGACATTCCCTAATGACATTCATCGGGTCAAAGAATCTCCTAGACTATCATCTGGTCCAATCGATTGAGAAAAATCTTGGACCCTCTTTTAGGTCCATTCGACGTAGTATGACTTTCATCTAGTCTAAGAAATGCTGATATTCCAAACGACATGGTGATTTCATACGACATACTTGTGAAATACTATGCAAGCCAATGACTCATTGGCTTAGAAAGTAGAAGACAAACTATACATGCCAAATTTGGGTCAATGAACCAAATTTCATCATGTCTGAGGCCCACGCATCAGACTTGTATCAGAATAACATCCAAGGCCACTGCCTAGGCCCAATCAAAATGGTTCTAGCCATTGGACAATCAAGTCTACGCTTAAGGCTTACTTAATAGGCCCCTGAATCTATCATACCTCCATCCAAATGATATAGTCCACAGTCGATGTTGCTTCATGTTATGCAGTGCTCCAGTAGACATGGCTCACCGGTCTACACACACAATTAATTCATTCTTAATAAGGAAATTATGTATTGAGATCTATACAAACTATCTACAAATACAGTGGTATACTTCAAGTATAATAGATATTAGACATAATCTCGAATATTTATGAACTCATAATTCAGTCCATACTCTACTACATTTTCCTAAATATGATTGGAATATGACTCTTTCAATGAATCCTAAATTGATTAAAGGGCTACGTCATAACCTATAAAAGGTGATGAGGTAAAATGGATTGATTCATTCAAGCTTTGGCTCTCACATTCGAGATCTCAAAACATTCATAACCCCCTAAACACTAGTCTATCGCAATTACGACAATTTACGAAGATCGAGGTAACCATTTGCCTTGTTCATCTTCCTTTTGAGCTCATCACCATCACTAACTTGAGCTTCGGAATGCTTACGACATCCATCATACCAGTGGGTTGTTACTACATGCTCACTTTATCTTTGTTTTACAGGACTGCTAGTGCCCATAATATTTAAATTCTCGATTGTAGACTGAAGGCGGAATTCAATATCTACAAATATCATCATCATTATTGTTGAAGGATTTATTATTAGAATTTTAGTTGTTTTTATTGTTTTCTTAAAAATAGAAAATAAATTTTATATTTTCAAAAATATTTTTCAAGATTCATTATCGAACGTGTATTTTGTGTTTTATGAATTCGAAAAACAGAAAATGAAATTCGAAAACGATATTGAACGAGACCTAAGAAAAATGATATGAGGATAAAATATGGACTAAACGGGAATAAAAATAACATCAAAACAACCATACCTGGCCACCGGTCCGGTTCTCGATTCCACACTTATATGGAATCGGGAACCAGAATCGGAACCGAATCGAATGGTTCAGTTCGGTTCGGTTCCGGTTCCAGTTCCATTTGGTTTTTGTTTTTTTTATTTTTTTTAAAAAAAAATTAATAATGATTTTTTAAAAAAAAATATAAGATTAAAAATTTTATTTAAAATTATGAATTTGAATTTAGATTACATTAAATTACAAATAAAATTCTTATCTAAATTAAAATTAAAAATAAGATTATTAAATTTTTAAAAACTTAAGTTGCTTACGTATCCTCCAAGAGTGAGAGGAATCAAAGCTCATATAGTTCCATTACAATCTTAAGATAGTTCCCTATTACAATTTACAATTATTTACTGAGATTTGATCATCATTATCATCAATGCCTATTGATCATTCAGCTCTCGTTCTGTTTGCACTTGCAGATGCATTGTCGAACAAGTCTTCAAAGTCATCGGGGGCATCTTCTTGTTTCCTCAGATCAGCTCGAGTACAATCATACACACATGTTGTTGCTTCTAAAGTGCTTGGATATAATGAAGACCGTTTCGCTTCCAATATATTGCCTCTCATGCTGAAGGCTTGCTCAACTGCAACGGTGGAAACAGGTGCTGCCAGTAACTCTTTTGCAATAATTGATAATACAGGAAATACATTTTGATGTCGGTTCCACCAGTCAAGGACTTGAAAATTTTTACTCACTAAACTTTCAGCAGAAAACTCGAAATTGGTAGATAAATAATTATCTAATTCCGGGTTATTAGTCGTGTTATCCCTATGTTTTTTATTTTTTTGTAGTAACCAACGATCACTTACGCTAAGTCTTGATTGTATTACGGGTTCGCTACTACTAGATTGTCTTACTGATTGCAAGTTATATATACTAACATAATCATTAATAAATCTATTAAATCATTTTTTACTTTAGCTATTATTATTCTTGTAATATCAATTTCATCTATTATTTATAAATATGCATAGTAAGCTTGTAAGGCGTTATTCAAACCTTCTAATTTAAATCTAAGATCAAAAACCATGACAATAAGATAAAGTAATGAAATATTTCTAAAATAATGCAACCATTTTCGTTTCATAACAACAATAGCTTCAAGCAAACAATATCATTGAAATCAGAACTTTCAACATGCTCATATAGAGTACCGACAATATTCAAACTTTCAACAATAAATAAATGTGTTGTAGGATAATAAACTTAGGTAAAAATATTTGTAACATCATTAAAAACTTTTAAAATCTCTAAAAAAATTTCACAAATATCTCATTAACTAGGAAAAAGTGTGATATGTTGAACATGTTGAGAAAAAAACTAGATAATGCATATTTGTATTAGAAAGCTTGACATAAAGAAATAAGTTGAATTCCAACATGTTGGAACATCTCGTGAAAATTTTATCGTTTTAATATTATTTAATTTATAAAACTTGCTCATTCTCTCCTAACTTGAGAATATGACCAAATACAATTAAGTGCAATCTAATAGGATCAATGAAATGTGCTAAACTAGTCAGAGCATCTTGAACACATAAATTAAGGATATGTGATGAGTGGTATTTATATCACTATTTCCCACTCATTTAACTTAATATTTTGTATAGTTTCTTGAGTTTTTATGAACGTTTTGATGTGTTTTATTGTTATTTTGCAGATAAATAAAGTTTGGACAGCACTGGAGGCAATTTGGGGCAAAACCGGACAAAAATGAGTCAACAGGGATATTTTCGTCTCTTGCGCGTCGCGACGCTGAAACACTGCGCGCCGCGACGCCCAGCGTGAGCCGGTTCTGCTAAAATGCGCCATGGTCAACGGTCAACAATTTGAAAAGTTTGACTTTGCTAAAATGCGCCGTGCCACGTGTCACCATCACATCCGATCTACTAACGTGCGCCGTGACACGTGTCAACATCAGATGCTGCCGACACTCTGACATGACACGTGTCGCCTCGTCATCAGCCATGTCATTGGTCAACGAGTCAACATGCCACGTCAGCCTCAGCCAATCAGAGCATGACACGTGTCGCCACGTGTCGCGATCCTATTGTGCCGACAAACGCAACACACGCCTACGCCACGTCAGCGCCACGTCATCGCCACGTCATCGATGACGTCATCACAATAATTGAGAATTAGCCGCCTTGACACGTGTCAGTTGCACAGTTAGCCGCCTCGCTACGTGTCGCCGTCTCATTGTGCCACGTCGACATTTGAGCGTCGCGACGCGCAAAGCCTTAGCGTCGCGACGCGCGAACAGTTCCCAAACAGTGAATTTTGTTTTGCTATAAATAGGCCGCGAATTTTCATTTTTTCATGTACCTTTCTCTCTCTTGCTTTCTCTCTCTAGAGAGAGTTTCTCTCTCTAGAATTTTTATTTTTATTTTTTAGTTTTGTAAATAATTTAATTACGTTTTGTAATAGTAATTTAATTTCTTTTTACTTTTTACAGTTTTTACTATTCACCATGTTGAAGTAACTTTTTCAGCTAGGGTGAAAGGTAATTCTTTTACTGTTACTATTTAGATTATCTCCCTTAAAAATAATATATTCACTATTTAAAATATTGACTTAATAAGGAATACCGCTATATTGGTCGGTTGGTAATTTAATTTTAATCTGTTTTAAACCTGACTAATCATGATACCGCCAGACTGGTCGGTTGGTAAATTTATTTTTGGTTCCGCCTTAATGGCTGGTTGGACTTAATTTGACTTAATCCGGATACCGCCAGACTGGTCGGTTGGTAATATTATCACAAGTTTATATATTATTTTATGGGAGATATCTAAATTAGTAGTAGTAAAAGTAATTCCTTTTACCTTAGCATTTTATTTTATTGTAATTTATTTTTTCAGCTTTTTACTTTATGTCTTTTACTTTTATGTATTTACTAGTCCTAGTTATGTGTTAGTTTTCTGAGGTTGTGATGACTTTTAATATCACCGGTTTATAAGGGATTTTTTTATAATTGGGTAATTTAAAGGTTTATTTATTGAGTCTTAATCTTAATGCTTCTTGTTGTCTGATCACCAATAAGATTGATATGGTAAATCTAAAATGAACTAGACATAGGGATTTTAGGTTTCAGCCTTAGACTTAATAACCCACGATCTTCCTTGAGGATAGATAAACCTTTAATAGATTTCCTTACAGGATAGGAATATACCTGTCGGGCGGGGGAAGCCATAATTGGAACTTAGACTTAATGAATCCAGGTAATGTGGTTGACATAGGAATATGGTTCAATTGGGTTATACTACTGGGTATTTGTGTCTGACCATCGACAGAGGCTTACACATAATTTAGTGCTCCAGGTTAATAAATCAATATATTACCAACTTTAAGATAACCACTTCATCTTTAAAATGATATTAAAAGAAATCACAACCTTAAATCTTTGTGACTTTTATTATTTTCCTTAGTATTTTCTTTTATCTTTTTATTTATTTATTTAGCAAATCTTCAATCAACCAAATCAATCAAGCAATCAATTCCATTCTCCCTTTAATTAGATATTTGTAATTAAATAGATTCAATAATTAATAACAACAGTAGAAATTAAGTCCTCGTGGGATCGATATTTTTATACTACTTGAACGATACGTGCGCTTGCGTTATACGTGTGTGTTTACGCCGGTCAAGTTTTTGGCGCCGTTGCCGGGGACTTATATTTCTTGAGTTGTTAATTTGAAGCTATCTAATTTACTTGTATCTAATTTTCTTTATTTTATCTGTAATTTTTATTACTTTCTTTTGATTTCAGGTGACTTACAAATGGAACATTACTGGGAGATTGAAAGACTACGTCCTTTACAAGAAGATACACCCCACATCTGGGAGCAACAGTCCGGTTTTCTGAGGCCTGTTGTCCAGCCCAATGATTATCACTGGATGCCAGAACCAAGCAATACTACATTTGCTCAACAGAACTCAATATGGAGATGTGACATATGTAATGGTGACCACCCAAGTGATTATTGCGAATACAACTACCATCCAGGGTGGCAGAACTATCAAGATCCTTCATGGTACGAAGAACCAT
>SKCR01003276.1:0-63778 GCA_019454045.1 Zanthoxylum bungeanum
AACGCGTTTACGAACGCTACTTGAACGTGAGCATTCTGTTCATTTCCGTTCGAACGCGTTTACGAACGCTACTCGAACGTGAGCATTCTGTTTCATTTCCGTTCGAACGCATTTACGAACGCTACTCGAACGTGAACATTCTGTTTCATTTCCGTTCGAACCGTTAACGCGTTTACGACGCTACTCGAACGTGAGCATTCTGTTTCATTTACGTTCGAACGCGTTACGAACGCTACACGAACGTGCACACACTGAACTGAGTCTGTCTTATTATATCCATGCATAATTGCCTATTGATTGATCTTTCTTATGCAAATGTGTCAATGTATTACAATTCGTATGCTTATGTCATGATAATATTGAGTATTATTTCTTGCGGTATATCGGATGGAAACCCAGACGTAAATTCCGTAGCTGACTCCGAATGGACGGTAGTGCGGTCTGTACTTGGGCTACAATTCCACGTACCGTTTGGAAGAGTGCCAATATGTGTGCTTGTATGGTCAATATGTGTGCTTGTGTTTTCCTGAATGTAATATGTAAAATTGTATGTTCGTTGCTATCTTGATATATGTTAAGCATGCAATCATAAATATGAGATATGTAAAATGTACACATAAGTTTTATTTGCATATGAGAATTTAGAAGCATGATACTCTTGGAAATAAGTGTTACTTAAGCTTAGTTAAATTATTACATGAATCCTTTCATTACAAGTGACATAAGTAAGGGACCATTCCGAACCCAACGGTTTGAGGTCTTCCCTTGCGAGGGGTGAGTGCGGCCTTAAATCTTTGTCCCGGTTCACACCGGGTGGCGACTCCATGTTATTCAGTACTTCCCAAACTAGGCCGCGAGCCTAGGAACGGCGTCGCCAGGTCCTGTGTCCCACAGTCGCTCTGGCGACTCCACTGGGGATGTAAAGTTGGCCCCGAAATTGTCTTGTAATGAGTGGATTATGTTTTAATTGGCCATGTCTATAGTGGATAAGTGGGGGTTTAATCAAGGGCACTTTGAGGCTAGGTAATGGTTTGGTGTCTTCCTTCACTTACTACCTTTCTAGAAGGAAAAGCTGTGAGGGCACCTATATGGCCATCTACTTGTAGCCTTTGTGATGGACTAATTTTGGAGGACTCGTTGTTTATTCTGACAACAAGCGATAAGAGCCTAAGAGGCTTGGGTATTTAAGTGAGCCTCGCTCCACCTTCCCTCTGGGGGATCTATAACGGGAAATCCATTTGACAGTCCGTCACACACCATAGCTCATTGGCACGTACCTTAGTGTATAAAAAGGGATACGCTCACTTGGTCGCTTGAACCCTTGAGTGGGGAGACCTAGTTGTGGGCTATCCTTCGCCAGTGAGAGCCTTTGTCCATACTCTTGCAAATCCACCCATAGACTGGTTTGTATGGTTAAAGTAGCAATTATTTCCTTGAGTATGTGCTTGTGGACCATCCTCATTTGGATGCAGTTGGACTATTTTCAGAAATGCGGGCTTGCTGGGCCATTTAAACTGGAGGCAAGTTCGTACTGTATGACTATTAGGCCAAGGCTTCTGAAATGTTGATGGGCCATATGAAAAAAATTATTATGTTATGTTTGCATTATCCCTTCTATGCTAATGTTTGGGAACATCATCGTTCGGATCTATTGGACCATTTGTCATGGGATATGGGCTTGTTGGGCCATTTAAACTGGGACAAAAACGTATTTCATGACTATTGGGCCAAAAGCTTCTAAGTGATTGATGGGCCACCTTGAGTGCTTGTTTTCGGAATATTATCATTTGGATTTAGTTGGGCTCTTTGCCGTAAACATGAACTCGTTGTGCCATTTGAACTGGGACGGGTTCACCCTTATGACAGTTGTCCCAAAAGCTTCTAAAATGATAATAGGCCGATTTGTTTGAGAATTTTATTTATATATGTTATATATTTCTTATGCATATCATGCATACATATACCCTGTAACATCCTCTGTGTCTTAAAAGACACCATAGATACCGTTTGGGTTAGAGAAGGAACCAGACTCACTAAAAGAACAAGTATGAGTGAATCCGATAATGAGGTGTCCCGTATGGATCAGTTAGAGAATGGTCTCGCCAAGATCACTGAACAGTTGCAAGCTTTGACTACTGCTATGGCTGGTATAGCTGGGTCTCGTGCCGGGATTAATTCTGGGGATGTGAGGCAAGAGGAATCTCCGAACAGATGGGGGATGATATCCCCGCTTTTTGATGATGATATGGCAGAGTATGCAGCAGGCAGAGTATCTGGGTCTCAGACAGAGTTACAGAAACTTCGGGATCAGGTTGAGTCGGTTACCCGCAAGATGAGGGGTAAGAATGAGGATCTGCTGGATTATGACACATTGACTTTTGAGGAACAGTTGCCTGCACAGTTCAAGATGCCAGATATGGCTAAGTTCAACGGAAATGGGTATCCGAGGGTGCATCTCCGACAGTTTGTATCAGTCATGAGTTCAGTTGGCTTATCTCACAGCGCCAGGTGCAGAAATGTTTGGAATGTCGCTTGAAGGAATCCCGTGGTATGGTACCACAGTTTGGAGAAGAAGGTGAAGGAAGATTGGAGGGAGTTAGCTGATGCCTTCCTGAAACAGTATGTCACTGACTTGGAGATTGATTTGTCACTCCGTGATCTGGAGAATGTTAAGCAGAAAGCGGAGGAAAGTTTTAAGGAGTATGTGGACCGGTGGAGGGGTCAATTATTGAAAATGCAGACTAGGCCTTCGGAGAAGGATCAGATCAAGATGATCATCAAGGGCACCAAGCCCTCCATTTACGGCAAGTTGAGGAGGATGACCTCCATGATTGCAGACTTTCGGCAGTTGAGGGAAACTGTCATGGATATTGAGGAAGAAGAGGCCGAGAATAGAAAATTCTATGGCCTAAACAGGAGGCCCATTGGGGGAACATCGGGAACAAAGCCCGTTTCTCTGCTGAAGTTTGCTGCTATCCGGAACAGGCAGTTTTCCAACTTGGGAAGGCCCCTGTCTAAGGTGCTAGAGAAGTTGAAGAGGCAAGGGCTTTTAAAACCCTTGGATACCAAACCATTACCCAATCCCCTACCACCACATATTAACCTAAGCCTTTATTGCCACTTCCACCAACAAAAAGGCCATGACACCGACAACTGCGCCCGACTCCGCCATGAAATCCAAGACCTAATAGACTCCAAGAAAATACCCAACCCAGAAACAGAACAGCCCGATACACACAGAAACCCCTTACCCAACTACCGTGCCGTACCACCACCAACCTATATGATCAATTCTGGCCTTCCAGAAGACCTTGTCCTAAAATCCTTTCACCCTCAAGCCTTTTGCCTGGGAATCTGGGATAGCACTAGTGAGGATGAGTTTGAGCAGAAGAAGAACTTTTGGCTTGATTTCTCTAGCAGTGATGAGGAGGAAGTAAGGGGAATGACACGTAGCGGTCGTTTTTACAATGATATGGCGGAGAAGGGTAAGGAAGCTTTGACAGATGGTAGAGAAGTGGTTGAGGCTGCAGAAAATACTGAAGGGGATATAGTGCTGAGGCAATTGAGGAAGACTAGAGCACAAGTGAGTATCTGGGAACTATTATGTGCATCTCGGGAGCATAGACAGGCTATGGTTGAGCCCTTGAGCAAGATTGTGGTACCGGAGGATGCCAACCCCGCAATGTTTTGTTGGGTCAGTTCAGAAGGAAGCTTTGCAGATATCTTTTTTCTGAAGATGATCTCCCGCCGGGGGGGAGGAATCATAATAGGCCTCTATTTATCAGGGCCGAAGTGAGGGCAAGAAACTTCATGTGTGATGGTGGATGATGGTTCGTCCATCAATGTGTGCCCGTGAAAATTCTGGCAAGGTTGGGTATGAAAGCAACAACTTGGACCCCTCCAGTATGACTATTAAAGCTTATGATGACAGTAAGCGGGGAGTTGAGGGGTACCTTTGTGGCTATGGTCAAGGTAGGGCCGATTGAAGATGAGGTTGAGTTCACAGTGCTGGACATCCCAGCCACTTTTGCCTTATTGTTGGGAAGGCCTTGGTTTCACAAGCTTGGGGGCGTGCCTTCCACTTTGCATCAGATGATCAGATTCCCGTATGAGGGAGAGATTGTTACCATCCGGGCTGAGTTAGATAATGCCGTGGCTGCCTTGGAGATACTACCATTCACAAGGTTCCAGGTATCAGCCACTTTTGAGGAGTGGGTGGATCCTAGGGTGGCTAGGATTATGGAAGATGAAGTTTGAGCCGGGTAAAGGTTCAAAATTGCCGGATTTCAGAGGACAGACTACTCGGAAGGGTTTGGGGTACAAATCTGACGAAGAAAAGCCGAAGGTCAAGAAAAAGGGCCTGAAACTGATGGAGTGCTTTGTGAAAGCTTCAGGGTATCAAGGAGAGCCTGAACCTGTGAAAGTCAATGGGATTGTGGTACCTGGGTTTGAGATCTTCCAGGATTGTTGGGTGAGAAACCATTGACTGGAAAAGCTGTGGAAACAGAGGTTTGGGAAGAAGAATTGATGAAGTTGGAAAGCCTGACTCTGGGAGAGGATGAAAAACCTGAGGAAGACCTGATTGCAGAGGAAGAAGTGTCTCTAGATGATGAAGACATTTACCTTCCTGATTTGTTTGAATGTACTTCCGCATTATCCAATAATAAGACATTTCTTTTGCTTACTTGCCTGAGTCATTTCCTTTACTCTGCATGAATAAATCAAGCATATTTTGACATCAGTTCAGCCCGAACTATTGCATTTAACTTGGGTACACTTGAGAACCCCAAAGAATTTTAATTGCAAAGTGAAGTAACCTCCGAAGAGAGGGAGAAACTAGAAGAAGTGTTGGTCGATATGCCAAAGTATTTTGCTTGGTCTTATGAGGACATGCCCGGGTAGACAGAAACATTGCCCAGCACACAATACCAACTTATCCGAATATGAGGCCAGTAAAGCAGAAACTTCGACGGATGAGACCAGAATGGGCTGAGAAAGTCAGAGAGGAAGTTAAGAAACAGATAGATGTGGGGTTCCTGGAAGTAGTAAAATATCCGGAATGGTTGGCTAACATAGTGCCGGTGCCGAAGAAAGATGGAAGTTAGAATGTGTGTAGACTACAGGGATCTTAACAAGCTTCCGAAAGATGATTTCCCTTTGCCGCATATAGATGTTCTGGTTGATAGTGCGGCTTTGTCTGCTATGTATTCATTTGCGGATGGATTTTCAGGGTACAATCAGGTTCTCATGGCTGAGGAAGATAAACACAAGACTGCATTTGTTACCGAGTGGGGTACCTATTGTTACAAGGTGATGCCGTTTGGGCTTAAGAATGCAGGAGCTACTTATCAGCGGATGGCCACTACACTCTTCCATGACTTGATGCACAAAGAGATTGAGGTGTATGTGGATGACATGATGGTGAAATCAGAAACGAGAGTTGGGCATATTGAGGCATTGGAAAGGTTCCTTCAGAGAGTTGACAGATATAACCTGCGGCTTAACCCCAAGAAATGTGTGTTTGGGGTGACATCAGGGAAATTGCTTGGTCATACAGTGGGAATGGGCGGAATAGAGGTAGACTCCGAAAGATCAAGGCAATCACAGAAATGCCTGCACCGAAGACAGAAAAGAAGTCAGGGCATTCTTGGGAAAGATTCAGTACATCAGTCGGTTCATCGCCAAGTTGACATCAGTATGTGAGCCTATCTTCAAACTGTTGAGAAAAGATCAGCCAGTGAGATGGAATGAACAGTGTCAGACCGCCTTCGACAAGATCAGAGAGTACTTGGTAAAGCCTCCTGTATTGAAACCTCCGAGGCCGGGTAGACCTTTGATATTGTATTTGGCTATAGAATCAGAAGCATTGGGAGGTATGATGGTACAGGCAGATGAGACAGGGGTAGAACATGCAGTTTATTATCTGAGTAAAAGATGCTCCCGTATGAGGCTCGATATCAGGAGGTTGAGAAGATCTGTCTTGCCAGTGGTATGGGCTTCCAGAAAGTTGCGACATTACTTCCAGTCTTACAAGATCCAGGTGGTGGCAAAAGAGAATCCTCTGAAATATCTTCATTCAGTGCCTTCACTAGTGGGAAAACTGGGCCGATGGTTGGTATTGTTGACAGAGTTTGACATTGAGTATATCACCTCCAAAGTGATCAAGGGACGAGCAGTAGCGGAGTTTCTGGCATTGCAACCTGTTGAGGGGGATCAGTATAAGTTTGAGTTTCCAGATGAAGAGATTCAAGCAATAACAGTTCAGAGATGGAAGATGTATTTCGACGGGGCAGTGAATTACAAGGGAGCCGGAATTGGGATCGTGATAGTAACCCCCGAGGGAGAGACTTTGCCTTTGGCCAAGAGGTTGACATTCAGAGTGACTAACAACATGGCCGAGTATGAAGCATGTGCTTTTGGCTTGACAGCATTGATAGCCTTGAAGGCCGGGAGTGTGGAAATCTACGGAGATTCTATGTTAGTAGTCCAGCAGATGCGAGGAGAATGGGAATTGAAGGAGGAACGGTTGAAGCCTTACCTTTTTCACCTCAGAAAATTGGCACAGGATATCCCCGAGTGTAAGTTTCAGCACCTACCGAGAGAAGAGAATCAGATGGCAGACGCATTGGCTACACTAGCAGCGACTTGGGAAAATCCAGAGAGGTTAGTGATGAGACCGTTGATACTGACAACAGCAAGTAAACCTGCTTATGAGATAGAAAGAATTCTGGGAGTTGAGGTTGACGACAGTAAACCTTGGTACTATGACATTCAGAGGTATCTGAAACATGGTGAATTCCCGGAAGGGGCGGGCAGAAAAGACAGAATAGCCATTCAGAAGTTGGCTTCCCAGTATGTGACTTTGAGAGGGGAACTGTACAAAAGGCAGCAAACGGTATTCAGTTGAAATGTTTGAGAAAAGAAGAAGCTCAGAAAGTGATGGAAGAGGTACATGCCGGGGTATGTGGTCCGCACATGAATGGGTTGAACTTGTCCCGCAAGATAGTGAGACAGGGGTTTTATTGGTCGACTATGGAGAACAGACTGCGCAAAGATGGTAAAGCACTGTCACGACTGTCAAGATACATGGCAATCTGAGTCATCTGCCGCATACAGAATTGCACGGGTTATCGGAGCCATGGCCGTTCTCAGCATGGGGATTGACATGATCGGGGAAATTCGACCAAATGCATCTAATGGGCATCGCTTCATAGTAGTAGCAGTGGATTACTTCTCAAAGTGGGTAGAAGCCGATTCGTTCCGGAACGTTACAGTAAAGCAGATGGCAAAGTTCATAGCTCGGAACCTCATTTGCCGGTATGGTATGCCGCATCATGTAGTGACAGACAACGGGGTTCAGTTTCAAGGAGAGACGAAGGCAATGTTACAGAGGCATGGGATAGGCCACCACAAGTCATCACCGTACAGGCCGCAGGCGAATGGGGCAGTTGAGGCAGCCAACAAGACTATAAAGACAATTTTAGCCAAGATGACAGAAAATTGTAGAGATTGGGCCGAGAAATTACCGTATGCTTTGTGGGGGTACAGAACATCAGTAAGAACGGCAACGGGTGCAACACCTTACTCTTTGGTCTACGGAATGGAAGCAGTATTGCCAGTGGAAGTGGAAATACAGTCCCTGAGGGTATTAGCAGAGGCAGAATTACCGGAACAGGAATGGGCCGCACAGAGATTTGATCAGTTGGTACTGATGGATGAGAAGAGAACGAAGTCTCTGTATCACATGCAGTTGTACCAGAAGAGACTAGCCCGGGCATTCAACAAGAAAGTACGTCCCACAAAGATCAGAAAGGGTGATTTGTACTTAAGCAGTCGAGGCCGTCGACGACAGATCCGAGAGGGAAATTCAGGCCTAAATGGGAAGGACCTTACATCGTTCAGAAAGTCCTGGGGAATGTGAGCAGTGAAGCTATCAGACTTGGAAGGAAATGAATTCACAGAACCAATCAATGTGACAGGTTGAAGTTGTGTACTTTGCTTGAGAAGACTTGGTCGCCAACGGAAGACCTAACCCAACGAAATAAGAAAACTCTGCATACATGCATACACGTAACCTATATTGCATATTTTTGTGTTGTTCTGTTTTGTGTAAACATGTGTTGAAGACGCAAAAGAGCGAGCGAGCAGTAAGCCAATCAGAGATGGTAAAGGCACAGCATTTGATATGGGCAGTAATCTGAAGATTGAGGTCCCAATGAAGTTAAGTTCCGGTATGGTCTCGGAGGGCGAAGCCCATATCGGCTAAGAGCGAGGTTCCACATTGTACCAGCTTGGGGGCGAGGCCTATATCGACTGGGGAGCGAGGCTCCACATCACATCATGTCAGCTTGGGGGCGAAGCCCAATCGGCTGAGGAGTGAAGCTCCCATCATCATTTTCGGGATGCGTCCAGGGTTGACGAGGCCCACATTTTGTCAGCGGTATTGGGATGCGTCCCAGGGTCGAGGCCCCCGTTGTCAGTTGCAGCTATTGGGATGCGTCCCAGGATCGAGGTCCACTGCATCATCATTTTCGGGATGCGTCCCAGGGTCGAGGCCCACATTTTGTCAGCGGTATTGGGATGCGTCCCAGGGCGAGGCCCCCGTTGTCGGTTGCAGCTATTGGGATGCGTCCCAGGATCGAGGTCCACTGCATCATCATTTTCGGGATGCGTCCCAGGGCGAGGCCCACTTTTTGTCAGCAGCATCGAGACGCGTCTCAGGATCGAGGTCCACTGCAGTATCAGCTCAGCTCGAGACAGCTAGCTAGCCAGGTAAGTAAAATGCATTGAATAACTTTGATAGGATTGTTCAAAGTCACACACTGCACAAGTCCCATCAAAGTGGGGGCGACTGTAGGCATTGCATTTTCGCATGTGAAACCCGATGAGGAGTCTTATTTGGAGACAACTACCTTTTGAGTCACGGATGCCACGGGAAACGGATATCGGAAGGGGAATTCAGAATAAGCAAGCTCACTGTCTTCGTTGGTGCTGCGTTCGTTACTTCGTTCGAAGGGAAACAGATTGCGGACGTTCGTGTAGCGTTCGAGGGAGCGTTCGAACGGTGTCGGTAATTCTGGTTTTGCTGCTAGCCTCACACCCAGCCCATTTAGCTCCCCAAAGCCCATAAAACACATCCCAAATTAAATAATTAAATATTAAATTAAATATTAAACATTAAAATAAAACATTTAAATCATTTACCAATTAAAATAAACAATTACCAACTTAAACTAAAATCATGCCTAAATTAAACAAATCACATACTAAATTAAAATCAATCATAACCAATTAAAACCAATCACATATTTGACTTCCTAATCTAATAAGATACTTACCAATATAAAATATTTGTATTCCTAAACCAACACAAATTAAATATTACAACTTCCTAATTTAAAATATCTTGTCCCCCCTCAATCTTGTGTATGCCTTTCTCATCTCTCCTAATTTGGAAACAAAATCCCTTCCCTTGTCAACCCTAACCCTTGCTATATAAACAACCCCTCACCAAGGCCATTCCTCTCGACGCACAACACAATTCGCACCCAAACTCTCTCAAAATCTCTCTAGACTCTCTCTACACACCAAGACTAAGCAAACAAAAAAAAAAAAAGAGAAAACAACTTCACACATACACAAGAAAAGAAAACAAAGAAACACCACAAGCCACCACCCTCCATAGCCGAAACAGCCGCTATACAGCCACCCTCCACTATACCGAAAATACCACAAAAAACCACACCCTAAAACACGCCTAAACAACCTCCTAATTACCTTAAAACAGTAGCCCAAATCCTTAAAAAACAGTAACTTAAAAAACTATATAGATAATCGTAAGAATAATCATATATAATTGCACTAAGAACCCACACAACTTGGAATAGTTCTTTGAAAACATAGAAACAGGTAGCCCGTGCAGTGAGCAGCAAAACATGAGCCGAATAGGAGCAGAACGGAGTTCGAACAATAAGCAAAGCAGCGAAGCAGTGAGCTAGGACGTTGAACCAGCGGACCAGAAAAGTTGCGGAGCTTTACCCCCCTTTCGATCTTCGTGGAACGTGAGTCCGAGAGACGGCTTAAAAGGTTAGACCTGAGGGTATCTTTCACACTTGTTTTCCTTTTCCGCATTATTTATTAAGTATTTCTTGTATGATTGTAATGTTGAAATGTGTGTTGTGATTTTTGAGTATATAAATATGCATGAATTATGAGATGTAATATGTTGTGGGTATTAGATGAATGAGAGATGTGTCAACTCTCGCGGTATATCGGATGGAAACCCGGACATAAATTTCATAGCCGATTCCGAATGGACGGTAATATGATCTGTACTCGGGCCACAACTCCACGTACCGCTTGAGTAAACGGCACCATCTCTCTTTCGTTGTGTTGCTTTTTGTTTATTAGTTTTCTCTTGAATTCAATATGTTGTTTATTTTTGTATGATTCAACCAAGCGCATGGGCTTAGTGAGTTAGTCCAAAGGTCCTCCATTTGTGAGACAAAGAGCCGAAAAGGCCACCTTCGTGACACTACTTCGCCGCGCCGGTTGATGTATGTTCGGTTGGACGCAAGATACGTTCAATCGAGCATACTTAGTTTGATATTATTATCTTTATTTCGTATGTATAAGTCAATCGAGCGCATGGGCTTAGTAAGTGTGATGTGAGATCCCCTATGGGGAGGGGCTAAAAGCCTCTTTTCCACGATGCTTTGCCGCGCCGGTTGACGTGTGTTCAGATTGGATGTGAGATGTGTTCAATCGGGCATACTTGGTTGATATGATTGGTTCTAGTCTTGTACGTGTGACGTGATGCGCATGAGTTTAGCATGTTGGTCTAAAGGTCCTCTCCTTGAGAGATCAAGAGCCCCAAAAGGTCACCTTACGGCAGTGCTTCGCCGCGCCCCTTTATTTTCTGTTTATTGCATCCTATTTCATGCATCAGGTCCGTGTCCGTTCGAACGCGTTCACGAACGCAACTCGAACGCGCATAAATTTTGCCTTATCATGCATCAGGTCTCATTTCCGTTCGAACGCGTTTACGAACGCTACTCGAACGTGAGCATTCTGTTTCATTTCCGTTCGAACGCGTTTACGAACGCTACTCGAACGTGAGCATTCTGTTTCATTTCCGTTCGAACGCGTTTACGAACGCTACTCGAACCTGAGCATTCTGTTTCATTTACGTTCGAACGCGTTTACGAACGCTACACGAACGTGCACACACTGAACTGAGTCTGTCTTATTATATCCATGCATAATTGCCTATTGATTGATCTTTCTTATGCAAATGTGTCAATGTATTACAATTCGTATGCTTATGTCATGATAATATTTGAGTATTATTTCTTGCGGTATATCGGATGGAAACCCAGACGTAAATTCCGTAGCCGACTCCGAATGGATGGTAGTGCGGTCTGTACTTGGGCTACAATTCCACGTACCGTTTGGAAGAGTGCCAATATGTGTGCTTGTATGGTCAATATGTGTGCTTGTGTTTTCTGAATGTAATATGTAAAATTGTATGTTCGTTGCTATCTTGATATATGTTAAGCATGCAATCATAAATATGAGATATATGTAAAATGTACACATAAGTTTTATTTTGCATATGAGAATTTAGAAGCATGATACTCTTGGAAATAAGTGTTACTTAAGCTTAGTTAAATTATTACATGAATCCTTTCATTACAAGTGACATAAGTAAGGGACCATTCCGAACCCAACGGTTTGAGGTCTTCCCTTGCGAGGAGGGAGTGCGGCCTTAAATCTTTGTTCCCGGTTCACACCGGGGGTGGCGACTCCATGTTATTCAGTACTTCCCAAACTAGGCCGCGAGCCTAGAACGGCGTCGCCCAGGTCCTGTGTCCCACACGGATGTATTAGATACTAGATAAATTCAAGCGAAAGCGGAATTCTGAACGTGCCCCTAGCTGTCAGGATTACGTAAGTAACTTGAGTTTATCATTGGCGAGTTTAACCTTGGTACGTCTCCTTGTGGGCCTGCCTTCGCAGCGACAACGAGAAACGGCCAGGACCGGGTACTTAGGAGTCATTAGTGAATGATTGACAAATGAGTTGTCTACCTGATGAATATACGTAGGCGAGACCGTGCCTCTGCTGTGAGCCGAAATATATTCACGGGATCCACTTTTCATTTTATTTAATTTAATTATTAAATATTTGTATTCTGTTTTGGGATTACAGTATTGCATGATTTAGTGGGAGGGGCATATTAGATTAAAAATCCATGATCTAGTTTATGCTTTTGATATTATATGAAACTGCTTAATTTCTGCTAACCGTTTTTCGTGATCTATTTGATAGATTTGCGATGGCGGGTCAATCCACAAACCAGTTTGCGCGTATGTTAGATGCGAACAAACTGAAAGGCGCTGAGAACTTTGCAGACTGGGAATTGGATTTGAGGATTGTCCTCGATTCCGAAAAGTTGGGTTATGTTCTTGAGGGTCCTTTACCCCTTGCAGTGGGTGAGGATGCTTCGGAGGAGGAACGCCAAGTTTTTGAAGCTTGGAAGAATGATGATTTAAGGGTTAAATCATACATTCTTAGTTCGCTCTCTCCGAAACTCAAGCAACAATACTATGGAACATCAGATTCCTATAGTATGATAACGCGATTAAGACAATCGTTGTGAACCAGGAACAGGTTATTGTTCACAAGGTCGCCATGGAACTGTTCCATGCGCGTCTGGATGAGGGGCAGAGTGTTAGCCCACATGTTCTTCAAATGATCGATTTGATCGATCAATTGAGGCAACATAATCTCATCCTGAATGACATTCTCGGTAGGAGTGTCATTCTTGGTTCTCTGCCAGCTTCATTCCGCCAGTTTGTGATGTACTTCAACATGCACGGGACAGTCTGCACCTACCAGGAGCTACATAGGATGTTGCTCACGGCAGAAGAGGATCTGAAGAAGGGAGTACCGACTCGCCCACCTAGATCTACTTCTCTGTCTGCTTCTTCCCAAGGAATGTCCAAGGGAAAGAAGAGAAAGGGAAGAAGAAGAAGGCTTCGGTCCTCCACAGCAGGCGAAGATAGCCAAGCCCAAAAGGGCTTCTGAAGACAAATGCCACCACTGCGGCAAGGTCGGGCACTAGAAGAGGAACTGTCCAGATTACATTGCCCAGCTGAGGAGAGACAGAGCATCTACATCAGGTACTTTTTATTTTCCAGTTATTGATTTATCTTTGGCTTGTGAAGCCGTTACATCCAGCTGGATTTTAGATTTGCTTGTCCCATTCACATTTGCAATTCGTTGCAGGTGCTGAAGGAAAGTAGGAGGCTGAAGCCGGGGAGATGCAGTTGCGATTCGGGAGTGGAGACTCTTTGGATGCAGTTGCAGTGGGAGTATGCGAGATCTCATTACCGAATGGGACACTTTTGTTATATGACTGTCATTTTGTACCAGGATGTGTCGCTAATATTATATCACTTTTTGTATTAGATACAGAAGGCTATTGTATTAATATTAAGAATAGTTCTTTGTATTTATATGATAAAAATAATATTCAGATCCTTAGTTGTCCAAACCAGCATGGTCATTACACATTGCAAACTTCAAAAGATATATTAAATACTGGAGTTAATAAACGTAGTTTACCTGTAATTAATAATACTGATTGGCATATGAGACTTGGTCACATTGGCGTTAAACGCCTTACCAATTGGTTAGGAATGGTTTGATATCAGATCTTACCATTGAATCCTATCCAACTTGTGAATCCTGTATTCAGGGTAAGATGACCAAAGCCCCATTTTCTGGTGTTGGACACCGTGCCACTAACTTACTGGAACTCGTACATTCTGATGTATGTGGTCCACTAAGTCAAACTGCTCACAGTGGTTATTCGTACTTCATTACCTTTACCGATGATTTATCACGGTACGGTTATGTGTATTTGATGCGACATAAATCGGAAACCTTTGAAAAGTTCAAAGAGTTCCGAAATGAAGTAGAAAAACAAACTGGTAAATATATTAAATGTCTTCGATCAGATCGAGGCGAGGCGGTGAATATATGAGTGGTGAGTTCATGGATTATATGAATGAGAATGGGATTCTCGTTCAATATACTCCTCCAGGTACACACAGCACAATGGTGTATCTGAAAGGAGAAATCATTGGACTTTATTGGATATGGTCCGATCGATGTTGAGTTTCACAGATTTGCCATATTACTTTGGGGTTACTATCTCTTAACAGCCGCACATCTTTTGAATAAGATTCCTTCAAAGGCTGTTCCTACGACACCGTATCAGATATGGTTCGGTAGGAGACCGAATCTTAATTATATTAAGGTTTGGGGTTGTCCTGCCTATGTCAGGGTGACTCAGCAAAGTAAGCTTTCGCCTCGAGGGCAAAAGTTTAGGTTTGTTGGATATCCCTCAAATACGAGGGGAGGGGATATCTGTTCTATGACACCGAGCATCGAAATGTGTTCGTAGCTCGCTTCGCAAAATTTCTAGAAGTAGAATTTTTGTCAGAAGGTGGTGATCATAGACAGGTTGAGCTTGATGAAGTCCAACCTGAAAACAACGAACCAACGGAGGAACCTGAAGTTCAAGTAGATGAAGGACCTTCAACACACACACTCCGTAGGTCGGAAAAGGGTATATAGACCTCCTGAACGCTTGTATTTGATACAAGAAAAGAGTCTGGATGTTCTCTTAGTGAAGAAGAGACAGATCCTTTCACCTATAGAGAATCGATGTTGGACATCGACTCCGTGAAATGGCAAAGTGCCATGAAATCCGAGATAGACTCAATGCATGAAAATCAAGTTTGGGACTTGATTCCGCTTCCCGAAGGAATTGTTCCTATCGGTTGTAAATGGGTTTACAAGAGGAAGCGCGGGCCTGACGGTAAGGTTGAAACTTACAAGGCCCGACTGGTAGCAAAAGGTTACACGCAGCGACTGGCGTCGACTACGATGAAACTTTTTCGCCGGTAGCAATGCTTAAGTCTATCCGGATTTTGCTTTCTATAGCTTGCGTATCATGACTACGAGATTTGGCAAATGGATGTCAAAACGGCTTTTCTAAATGGATTTCTTGATGAAGAAATCTATATGGAACAGCCGGAAGGTTTCACATCCAGCGAAACCTCGGGTATGGTATGTAAGCTTAAGAAGTCCATTTATGGACTTAAACAAGCTTCACGAAGTTGGAATCTTCGTTTTGACGAGATTATCAGATCGTCTGGTTTTCTCAAGAATTCGGAAGAATCCTGTGTGTATCAGAAGGCCAGTGGGAGCATGGTCGTATTTTTAGTCCTGTATGTTGATGACATCCTAATCATTGGGAATGATTTAGGTATGTTACAAAGCGTTAAAGCATATCTCTGTAAGAATTTCTCCATGAAGGACCTGGGAGAAGCTTCCTATGTTTTAGGAGATAAAACTCTATCGAGATAGACAAAGGAGGCTGATTGGGTTATCCCAATCAACGTACGTAGATAAGATCTTGGAACGGTATAGCTTTGGTAACTGTAAGACAGCAAACATACCGTTCAGACATGGGATTCATCTTTCTAAGAAGATGTGTCCACAAACAGAAGATGAGAAGGTTAGAATGTCTAACCAACCTTATGCTTCGTGGTTGGGGTAGCATAATGTATGCCATGTTATGTACGAGGCCTGATATCAGTTTCGCTATTAGCGTAACCAGTCGATATCAGTCCAATCCAGGTAATGACCATTGGATGGCCATTAAACATATCCTAAAGTATCTTAAGGGTACTAAGGATAAGTTGATTATTTATGGAGGAAACGAACTGCAGGTTAACGGGTATACAGACTCCGATTTTCAATCGGATCCTGATGATAGAAAGTCTACATCTGGATTTGTCTTTACCCTTAACGGAGGGGTGCAGTATGTTGGAAGAGTTCCAAACAGGGATCTACAGCTGATTCCACCACTGAGGCGGAATATATTGCAGCTTCTGAAGCCGCAAAAGAGGCTGTGTGGATAAAGAACTTTATCACAGAATTGGGAGTTGTCCCAAGTATCGAGAATGCGATTCTGTTATACTGTGATAATACTGGAGCCATTGCGCAAGCAAAGGAACCGAGGGCGCATCAGAAGTCGAAGCATGTGGAACGCAAGTGCCACATCATTCGAGAGATCGTGTCACGAGGGGATTGTCGTGTGCAAGGTACCGAGTGAAGACAACGTAGCAGACCCGCTGACGAAGGCCATACCTCCGAAGTTATTTGATAAACACGTGGAGTCGATGGGTATTAGATACAATCGATATTGGCACTAGAGCAAGTGGGAGATTTTGTAGGGGTTGGTGCTCAGAGCGCCAATTCCCGGTTGTTATTTGTTAAATACTTCTGTAAAACATTATTATTAGTAATAATATATGCAGTTTCTATAATATAATCTAATCTTTTATATGGTAAAGACGTAATGACCTTAGAATGATTAGTCATGGTACAGTTGCAAAAGCGTCGCAACGGACATTGAGTCGTATCATGACGTTGTCATTCTCAGACAGTTCCTGGTCAAGGTTTACACTACTTGGTCAGTATAGTAAACCCGTTGAGACCGGTACATGTCGTATACTGGAATATATGATTCCAATGGTTTCTCAATGAACCATAAGTCTTGGAGACTAGTATAGACGTGTAGGTGTTTATAGTGGATAAACACTGAACGACTCACCAAAGATTCTTAATGGATGGTACACCAGCGTCAATAAGAATCTTCTCGGGTTGAGTAGCACTTGTGATTCTTAGACTTGAGATGCCATTGTGGGCACATGAGACATCTTCTACACTTAGATGGCAGTCACGTCACCGATCTATTTAGATCAGACCTCCGCCTGTCTGTTCGTGGGTGTAGATAGATCCTCAGGGTGTCCTATGTGTGTCAAGATAGGATCCGTCAGTTCTGTGTACCAGAGCATAGATAGTCCATGTGATTAGCAATCAGATAAAACCATGGGCCCGTGGTAAGTTTAGAAGTTAGTTCTAAACATTCTTTTGAGATTGCTAATAGAATAGTCGACTGGATAATCCCGATAGAGATTTGACGTTTACATCTATATCTCTGGGATTTATCCGGATACCTGTGACGGAGGAATTATACATTTGCGATGACCTCGACCTGTATGGTTTAGCGAGATTATCCGTGATCGTCATAATCTACGGGTGGATAGATTATGGACACGAAATTAGATTTTGTGACGGATATACCTGAACCTAGAGAGTCTCAATAATGAAACATACTCGTTGAGCACTAGAGCAACATAAATAAATAATATTGATTATTTATAAAGTCGTTTAATGGTTAAACGCAAGATACATGCTAAAGAGACTAGATAGTCATTGCTTCTTAATTATTGTGTATTTACATTTAATACTTGATTAATTTAAATACACATTAATTAATAGTCAAAATGAGTTATTTGACTTATTTCCTAAATGAATATATGTTTTTAATATTTAATGTAAATATTGTACATATATTTAATATATTGTATTAGATTAATTAATTAATTATTTAATTGTTAAATGATTAAATTAATTAAAATATAAATACTTATGTTAGGATATTAAAGTTAATGACATTAGTTGCATTTGTTGACCAAAATAAATATCTAATAAAGTTGTTTAAGATATTTGTGCAAGTTGACCAAATGAAACTTGAAATGAAATTGAAATTAATTTTCCTTTTTTGTCTTGGTATTTCGGCCATAGGCCAAATGAACAAGTATAAATTGATTTTCATTTCATTAACACTTAACCTAATAACACTTTACCAAAAACAAAACTCCATTGAAGAAAGACAGAAAGAAAGTGAAGGAGAAAAGATAAACTTAAAGAAAAGGCTTGGATTTTGTAAGTTTCTTAAACTTACTATTAGAAAGGAATTTGTTCCTTAGGATCTAGGCTACATCTTGTGAGTTTCTTAAGTTATTCTTTTCTTTATTTCTTGTGTTTTTGATGATGGGAATTTGTTTGAAAGTGTTGTGCATGTATGATGAACAAAGAATGTAACTAGTGTTATATGTATTCTTTTAAGGTTTATGAAACCATTTGCTATTCTAGAGTTGTTGACCCACTCTTAAATGACCTAGATTTGATCTTGAGTTGTTTCATTGTGTTGAGACTTGAATTGGATGAAAGATTGATGATGATTGAAACATTTGATTTAATGTAATTAGCCTAATTTGTCCAATTTGTGGAAATTGAAAAATTAGGGTTTCTCAACTAATTCCAAATTTGGGGGTTTTCATATATGTTGTGTATTTATGTGTGTATATGATGCATATAAAGTTTCATGTTGATTGGATATCATTTGGATGTGTCTTGAAGCATGAAAATGCAAAATGCACAAATTGGGCACTAATGAGTGCTCTCGGCTTTGTGAACAAAAATTGGGGATTTTGGTTGCTTTGGTGTTTTGATGTTTTGAACATCATAAGTTCATCTTAGAAATGATTTAGAATCATTCAAAATTGATTGGATCAATTTCGGACTAAAACGGACAAAAATACAAAGCAAGGGTATTTCGGTAAATTCACTTAAAATTGTTTTATTGAATTTATTCTCATAATTTGATTATTGGAATATTAAATAAATATGTTTATTTAATTTATCCGAGAAAAAGTTTTGAAATCTGAAAATCGGATTTTCACCGCTTCCGCTGCGTTACCGGATTCACCCCCTAAAAAACCCCTTCAAAAACAATTTGCACATGGACAACGAACACGACCTTCTGCATCAATGTGTTGCTTTGCGACTTCCATAAACTCAGACACTCCATTACGATATTCAACACTCAATATCCAGAGAGCTCATCCCATTTCTATCCATTTCAGCAGAATACCTAAATATAATAATATAATTATTAGATATCATTTTACAGTAATCAACATTACTAATTCAGTAATACTTAATTTAAGCATATATATATTATATATATATATATATATATATATATATTTGGTTGATAAATTAAATAGTTTACAAAAAAATTATATTTTATTAATTAATATACTTACTCTACATATATGAATCATAAATCAATAACAAACAACATATATATCATAAAAATTGAAAATAATAAAGAAATATGAAAGAAGAATTACCTTATCGGAAATTGATTACAATTTTATTGAAAATTTTTAGGAGAGATGTGAGGCGTGTAGAGGAGAAATTCTCAGATTTCAGAGGATGAAAATGAAGAGAATGAGAGAAAAAAATAGAGGGGGAGAATGGTTGGTGACCATCTGCATTTTAATCTATCTTTAGCGTCGAATACTCAATTTGACGCTAATTGTTGCCGTTTTTAGCGTCGAAACGGTTTTTTCGACGCTACATGTTTCCGTTTTTAGCGTCGCAACCGTTTTTTCGACGCTAAATATAAAAATTAGCGTCGGATTTAATTTAGACGCGAAGAATCAAGGATCAAGGATCGGTGGAAGCTTCATAACTCTTTAGCGTCGAAAATTTGTTCGACGCTAAAAGTATTTTTTGGCGTCGAATATTCAAAATCGACGCTAATTGTATACGTTTTTAGCGTCGAAGTTAATTTAGACGCGAAAGAGTCAAGGATTTGTCGGTGGAAACTTCATACACCTTTAGCGACGATATATGTTCGACGCTAAAATTATATTTTTTGCGTCGACTCCGTTTTTCGACGCTAAAAAGTGTAATATTTGGCGCCAAAAATTATTGCAATAATATAATTATTCAGCGTCGAATATTATTCGACGCTAAAGTTCTGTTTTTAGCGTCGAAATATAGTTTCGACGCTAAAACATTAATATTCTGCGTCGAAATTTTATTCCGTCGCTAAAAATATGACATATAGCGTCGACAATGATATTCGACGCTAAAACTAACTTTTAGCGACGAATAATGTTTCGACGCTAAATCTTTGGACGCTAAAAGCCATAATTCTTGTAGTGTTTGCACCCCCCTGAGCGCGCACGTAGAGAGAACATCTATCCTTATAACACTTACTCATCTACATATGAGCAATCATATATAAACTTTTTCCTTATTAGCTTTCCCATATGGGACAATCTAACTTCTCTTTATTTCCCAACACCAATGAGTGAACTTTGAGCAACAATTTCTCATTCACCCAAGCACCATTTTAAGCATATGAATATACCATTCCGAACTACTCACGGAGGAGTATCCGGATCACTCAAAAACAACCACTAACACGAAGTGGACCATGCTTAAAATTGTACCACAAAATGCTTACTTATGAGCATTTTTCCAACAAGTGATTGGTCCTACCTAAAGATGATTAAACTATAACCTGCTTTGTTATTCTAAGTGGTTACTTGTTCTTCAATATCAGGTAACATTTATATTTCTTAAGAATGAAATACAAGATTTTTTTTTGAAAAACACGGAATATTTAATTACCAATTAAGACATAAAATTTTAATTAAGAAAATTCTAATTTTCTTAGTAATATTAGTGCATAACAAATAAATCATACTAAATCAAAGAAAAGAAAGAAAAACATAAAAATATTTAAAATAAAAAATGTCAATAAAGCGAAAATACGTGCAGGATTATCATTAGGACCATCATATTTGTTGACCATCGATAAAACATTTTTTTACACTATTTCAAAACCTAAGGACTCAATCGTATGGATATATACTATACAAGATTTCCAATCCTAGTAGGAAAGAGGTGGACTCCTTCATGCATGCTCTACTTGGCTCGGGGGATATAGCTCAGTTGGTAGAGCTATGCTCTTGAAATTGGGTCGTTGTGATATATATATATATATATATATATATATATATATATATATATATATATAATTTGACATTACTAGAGTCTATTCATGTCTATATCTGTATAATTTCTATCACGCATTTGTAAATATTCAAAATGAATTACGTTCCACCAAAATAGATAAACCATTCAATTAATTAATTGATTTTATGAAATAAAATTATGTAGAGCAATAGGTAAGAAATGACACATCCTAGAACTTACCCAATAAAATTTATAATCCCACCTTTTGCTAACCCAAGTACAACTGTTAGGAGATTAAGAATAAGAGAGGTCTTACAAAGTCTTACATAATATATAAAACTTACAAGTACTTGAATTAGACCTTGATATATACAATCTCATAATATGAACAGCTACTATTCTATCGAATTATATTGTAAAGTACTAAAAAAAATAAATAAAACCCAGTAGCCAACATAAATAGCTCAACAACAAGTCTATATAAAAATATGAAGTTATTCATATACAATTTTTTATGTAGATTTTACTTCTTGTAATATTTAAAGACCAGTGATGTATTTATTGTATACATTCAGTATTTCGATCATGTACAATTTCTTAGTGAAACCCTGAATTTATTTATTATTAATACTATAACTTTTTAACCAGGTTAGATTAAAGAAAAATAAAATTAGGTAAATAATTAATCTATAAAATGATTCTCATAAAGAATGGGTAAACTGTAACTATATCTATGAAATTGTAAGAATATAGGAGTTGTAATTTAATTAACCAAAAATATAAATTTTTATTAGTTATCCATATATATAAAGTAGACGAAGACAACTCACTAAATTTGGAAAAAAAAAAAAACTATTTTCTTTAGTGGAATCTCTAATGGTTTGTCTTGACAGTTCTATATTGAGTTACAATTTTTTCTTCCGTATTGTCCATGAAATCCAATGAATATTTATGAAACCTTTAGAAGATGGTTTTAGTTGTTCTAAAGCAACATATATACATGAAAAATATAATTCATTAATGGGACTATTTTGATTTGTCTCGTTGATAATTTTTGTGAAAATCAAAATTTACCTCACTGTATAAATATTCTAACTACTCCACTGTATACACGATGGTCTCTTTCAAATAGTCGTTTAGAAACAAAGGAAAACATTATGTCTTCCTAGAACTGTAATATGCATATCAATATTCAATATTGAGTTGAGCAATAAATTAACTGTAATAATTTATCTAATGTGGACTCCAATTTATATCTCACTTATCTTCTGAATATTCGACACAAACTCAATTTAACATTATATCCTAATTCAAAAAATACTTATTACTCAACAAACCAGGATTCTTTTATCTGGAAAGAGAAATCCCATGCAACAAACCCTAACTGCAACAAGGAAATTTGCGTACTAAATAAAAAGAAAAGATCTCATGCAATTTGTTGCTAACCAACCAGTCACCAGAAATTATTCTCGATATAAAATAAACAAATTGCACTATAAAATGATGTATATATAGTGTTTAACTTTAAAATAAATGACAAGAAAAAATACTAAATTAATACACCTGCAGGGATCTTATTACTTGTAGATCATTGGATGGAGCTCATGATCCTAGTAATATCAAATGACTCCAGGAGTTCCCCCAAACACTTCAGTAAGGAAAGGAGAGGAGTCCCCAGTGAAGTGCTCAGAGGAACTCTAGGGGACACCTGATATGCAACTACAAGCACTACTGTTTGTGTTGTTGCTTGGTATGTCATTTTTCCATCTATTTATACTGAAAATTAACTGCATGCATATCATGTTGAGTGTCTTGATTGTTCCACAGAAGATACGAGATATCTCTTGGGGTATGCATAAAGGTGTTGGCAGTGAACATAGACCCAACTTTGGGCCAAATGAGGAGTATAAAATGATGGTGGAGGTGAATGAATATATGCAATTTAACCTTTTTTCTTACCTTTGAATCTCAATCAAGCATCTCATTTTCAGCTTTCTTCTTCCCCCTAGAAAAATATCTATATGTAAGAAAACCAAATCATCTTCTTTTGTTGCACTTGCAATTTCCAAGTTAGTATATAGTACACAAGGCTTTAGTATAAACAGAATCCGGAGAAAGACTTGATTTACATAATCTTATCTTTATTTTTCATAAAAAGATTATATTCAAGATTCGAAAACATGACCAAACAGATACAAATTAATATTTGAATATTACGGTAAGCGTGACCTGCATGAGTGATATTAAAATGTAAATGATCAAAAACTCCACTGGGCCATACCTATCTTTCTACCATCCACTTTTGATTTTGTACATTTGGTGATTCTTCAACACACAATCTTTCATCCTGCCCATAATTCTGACCAGGTTCAATAACTCTGACAACCTAGTGAAATGTAATTTGATCAATCGAATCTCTTATGGTCCAGTCAAGTTTCACTCCAAAAGGTAACGGCTACCATGCATAATGAATATTGTATAAATAGCAGGCATGTTGCATTGACTGGACAAGGCAGATCGAAGCAGAAAACATTCAAGAGAAAGAATAATGGTGGCAGCTTACACGTACTGCTCCAGTTGTCCCCTGGAGTTCCCCTGACCACTTCACTGGGCTTCTGTTATTACAATGCTCACTGAAGTGTTTGGGGGAACTCTGGATGCCACCTGGATTTCTTTTATTTATTAATTTTTGACGTCCTCTTTGGTTGAGGTGATTTCACTAAAATATATATCTATATGACTATATATATATATTCCAACGTTGAAAATATATATGATAAAATTTCTTCTTACATCTACATCTAACATGAACACCTATTTCTCAACCATATATATATGGTGAAACTCATGTATGAGATTTGTTATAAATATTTTGTTTTTTTATTATAATACATGAGATATGAATGATAATTGAGACATTTCATCTTGAACCAATCTCGTCCCGATTGTGATTTGAAACGAAAAAATCATATCAAATCCCGTTCAATTTTTTAAATCGGGATGTAAAATCTTTCTAAATCTTGGATCTAATGGTTAGGGATATCGAATCGCGACTCATGATTTTTAGGCTAAAATTCAAGATTTTTAAGCATGAGCAGATTTTACGCGCTTAGTTTTAAAACATGAGAGGACTTCCTTTAATTTTAACAAACGTAAGAAGGGTTTCGCTTATTTTCTCGATCAACTCTCTCTGCCACTTGAAAATTATTAACAACAATTTTTTGTGCATTTGCTACAAAGTGAAAGCTAACATAGGAGATGCGCGATCACTTTTGTTCTTCTTTATCTCAGTTTCAATTACAGACACGCTTTCAGAAAATGAAATCAATAATTCCACCAATGCGGAGGACTAGCTTCCATCATCACTAGATACTCAATATACATTTGCCTTCCAACTGTCGCTCATGACGCATAAGTTTCTGAAAATTCCCATTTGCCACCTCCTCTATAATATCTCCGGCGTGGTTCATCTTGTGGAGTGGTGATAGAGTACTTATAATATATATTTTTCAAGTGTATTTACAATTGATTTCCTTTATTTTATATTCTTGAATGCGTTGAATGCACTAATATTTAATTTTATAATTTAGGATGCATTATGTGGAGAATTGAGAAAAAAAGAAGTGAAAACTTAAAATTAACGGTTTGCACCAGTGACTTCCTAATTTGTACAGTTTTTAGTATTTTTATCATAACTTTCTCATACGAGATCCAATCGAGGTGATTCAAGTAGTAATGGAAAGAAAACTCAGTTATCTACAACTTTATAGTTTGCATTGAAAACTAAATTGGACTCATTCTTGGCTAAAATCGAGCTTAAAATTAATAATTATGTATTATCATCAAATATTGCGGCACACCACTGAGTAGTTAAAAATCATTCTAGTGAGTTAGAAAAGGCATGTGACATGACACTACAACCTTTATGGTGCGCTACCAATGCGATAACTCCTAAATTAAGTAGGAAACTTGGTTTTTATGACATCTATATAAGAGGAACATTTAAGGTTGCTTCACATACAATTTTAGGAGAAAAATAAGGATATTTTGAGGCCAAAACACTCTCTAAACACATAACCATTCAAGAACAAGAAGATTAAACAATAATCAAGAATTGGAGATTGAAGATCTTGGAGATTAAAGATTGTCAACATTCATGATTTGTTTTCTTTATCCATTCTTTATTATTATTATATTGAACATGATGTTGTTGTTTATTTTCTTCATCATCGACTAGATCTTATTCTAGAATTGTAATTGACCCAATATGAACTTTTAATTAATTGAATCTCTTTTGTGATTGATTTGTGACCTTCGATGTGAATTGTTTATCATTTTCTTTTCTTAATACTTTCTATTGCTTGGCCGATAATATGATAGTTATGGTAAACCCTAATTAACTTGGAAAAGATAATTTTGATTTAGCATTGAAATTGATGATGCAAAAATCGTATTTATATAATCGATTTCTGTGTAGGATAGGAATATGTCTGTAGGGCAAGCGTAATGGTTTGACTTAGATCGTAGGAATATAAGTAATTGAACTAAGTTGGCGTTTCTACTTGACCATCAAAAGATGTTTGTAGATAACTTTTTGTTCAAGATTAATAATTCATTATAGCTGATCAATTATAAAGAAAAGATAAATATTTAAGGGAATATTGTGGGAAAGTTATGATCCTAAGTTCTTATTACCTTTCTACTTTTGCTTGTTTAAGTTTACTTGCTTTTACTTTAATTTACTTAGTTCATAACTCTTGTCTTCAATAATTACTAGTTTAAATAATATTGGAGTTGATAAAACTTTGGTTTTTGACATTAATAGCAATTCATCATGGGATAGATATCTTTCTACATTTCTTATATGATACGTGCGCTTATGTACTAAACAAAATCACTATCAAGTTTTTTGGCGACGTTGGCGATGAATTATTTATTTTGTTAATATTAGAGTAATCAATCTAAATCTTAGTTTAGATCTCGTTTATGTTATTATTTTTAATTTTTATTTTATCAGGTATTCCAAAAAATAAATTCTCAAATGTGAGGCCAAGAGCACATAACCCCCTTGGTGCATTCAGAGATATCACATGGGCGACATTAATAGAGGGTTCTTCTAGGGCTTTCTGGTAGTCTAGAAAGGTGGAGACTTTGGGAATTTTCGAAGCAGAGGATGAAGACTCAATTGAAAAATTGTGAAAAAAAGTTTTTAAGTGTTTATAGAGAATTACAGAGGAATAAAAGTAAAACGATAAGGGAAAATGCGTCTTTTATAGCCAAAGCAGTGGCACGCGTTAATTGCCCTAGACAGATGGCACGCCTTGATTAGAACTGGATGAAGAGGCGTGAAACGTGAAAGGACAAAGCGTGTAATGTAATATGATCAATATCAATTGAAGGGACGTGAAGCATAACTAGGGAAAAAGATGTCTTGCATTTAATAAGGAAATTGAGAGTTTTGATGGGAATCAAGAAAAGACGTGTAGCATTTAATAAGGATATGATGTGTTTTGAATAACATTTAATGGAGGGTCATTTCAAAAGATACAAGAAGAAATTATTGCAGGAATTTTGCACAACAATCGAGAAATACAGTTCCAATTTCATTGACCAAATCAATTAGGCCGTATTTGGGGGTAATTTTGGCAGCCAAAAATTACAAAGGTTAGATGGCGTCAGAAGGAACACAAAAAGGTATCACCGTTCAATCAAGGCAATTCACGTGGCACAACAATGCCTAGAAGAAACTCGTCTATATAAGAGAAGCAATGAAAATCGTCCAAAAAAACCGAATCACTCAATCAGCCAGGCAACTAAATCGTCCAATTGGTCAGGCAACAACCGAATTGAGGAGTAGTTACGTAAACATAATCTTACGGTTGAGAGTGAGTAAATATTTGGTAATTGTGACACGTTCCCAACAGTTATCATAGGTGGAAAGTCATAACGAGAAGCACGGCCCAACAGTTAACACAAGTGGTAAACCAACGTGAAGCACGACTTTAGCAGTTATAATATGTGGCAGATGAATGAACAAATAGTTATAGAACATGGGATAAACAACCATAACAGTTATCAGAAAGTTATTCTCACTAGTACATAAACTCAAAGTCAAGTGCAAAAGAGAGAGAAGGAAATCAAAAGACTCGAAAAAAATAAATGGAATTTCTTTTCTTAGCTAATTAATTTAGAATTGTGTGTTTGCGTTATTTTGGAGGCATTTCTCAATAAAATCAAACACCCTTTTTTGGACTTTATTTCAAGAGGTTTGAGCCTTACACGATCTCTGTCTACAACCAAATTATTTATGAACGGTTACAGAAAGATGATATGTTTTACCAATATTCTGCTCTAAAAAACTGTATAGAAACCATATATCAAACATTAACAGTTGATACGTGATCTGTGATTGTGTTTCCAAACCAAAAATATTAGAATTTAGAAGAGTAAGTTTAAGTGGGAGAAAAGAATCAATAAGTCTCATTTAGATTTTTTAACAAAATTTTTTAATTGTTGTTATAAAAGAAAGAGAAAGAAGAAAATAAAATATATTATAAAGCTGCAAGCTTTTATTTTAATTAATTCCGAATGAATAAAAACTACAAATGCTTTCTCTGTATTTATAGGGATGATTTATGGTGGGATAATTATCTATTTTTAATACGTGATAGGTTACAAGAATAATAAAATAATTATCTAAATTATATAAGATAAATATTAAAGTAGTGGGGATCATACTACATATTTACAACACTTCTTCTTAGGTCTGACTATTTTAATCTCACATATTTTTTTTTGATTTCTAGACGTTATGACATTGCCTTATTAAAACCTTACAAGTAAAACCCAGTGGGATAAAACTTGGTCGAAGAAAAAAGAGTACAATGCATGTATGTCACGTCAATAAATATGCTCTCCCTAATGAGATGCTCCCCCTAAAAAGATATCATCAATAGAATTTATTAAGTTGATACATGTCAATGCTATGTATAACCTTCTCAAATATTGATGTCAGTAAATCTTTCGTAAATAAGTCTACAAAATTCTCAATTGAACGTGTTTGTTTGAAATAGTGAGGTGCAAGTTGTTGCATCTTGTGATGGTATAGATGATCCATTGACCTATCGTAGTGCAATGGAATATACTGATAAAGAGGAATGACTCAAAGCCATGAACCTTGAGATGAAGTCTATATACTCTAACTCAGTCTGGGAACTTGTAGACCAACCTGATGGGGTAAAACCCATAGGTTGTAAGTGGATCTACAAGAGAAAAACAGGAATGGATGTAAAAGTACAAACTTTTAAGGCTAGGCTAATGGCAAAGGGTTATACCCAGAAAGAGGGAGTTGACTATGAAGAAACTTTTCTCGCCAGTAGCCATGCTTAAATCCATCAGGATTCTTCTTTCTATTGCCGCATATTATGACTATGAGATTTGGTAAATGGACGTCAAGACTGCATTCTTGAATGAAAATCTTGATGAGAGTATCTATATGGTACACCTAGAGGGGTTCATTACCCTAGGTCAAGAGCAAAAAGTTTGTAAGTTGCAAAGGTCTATTTATGGACTTAAGCAAGCATCTAGATCTTGGAACATAAGATTTGATACTATGATCAAGTCTTATAACTTTGAGCAGAACATCGATGAGCCTTGTGTCTACAAGCGCATCATTGATGGGAATGTGGTTTTCCTTGTGTTATACATCGATGATATTTTACTCATTGGGAATGATGTAAAGATATTATCGGACGTTAAAATCTGGCTAGCTAACCAATTCCAAATGAAAGATTTGGGAGAGATAAGTTATGTGATTGGGATCCAGATCATTCGGGATCGTAAGAAACAACTGTTAGCAATGTCTCAAGCAATCTATATCGACAAGATTCTTACGCGATTTGGTATAAAGAATTCCAAGAAAGGTAATTTTCCTTTCAGGCATGGAATTCATTTGTCTAAGGAACAGTCTCCTAAGACACCTCAAGAAGTTGAGGAGATGAGACATATACCATATGCTTCAGCAGTTGAAAGTCTTATGTATGCTATGTTATGCACGAGACCAGACATTTATTTTGCAGTGGGAGTGGTCAGTAGGTTTCAATCCAACCCAGGATTAGATCATTGGATAGCGGTGAAACATATTCTCAAGTATCTTCGGAGAACGAGAAATTATATGCTTGTATATACAAGTCATGTTATGATTATGAGAGGATATACTGACTCTAATTTTCAGACGGATGTCGATTCTAAGAAATCAACATCTGGATTAGTGTTCACCCTAGGTGGTAGGGCTATAGTATGGAGGAGCGTAAAGCAATCTTGTATTGCTGACTCCACCATGGAGGCTGAATATATAGCAGCTTGTGAAGCAGCTAAGGAAGTAGTCTGGCTCCGTAAGTTCTTGGCTGATTTGGAAGTTGTTCCAGATATGGATAAACCACTCACACTTTATTGTGATAATAGTGGTGCAGTGGCGAACTCCAAATAACCAAGGACCCACAAGAGGGGTAAGCATATTGAGAGGAAATATTACCTCATCAGAGAGATAGTACAGAGAGGAGATGTCGTTGTCACGTAGATTTCATCTGCAAATAACCTGGCTGATCCGTTTACAAAGTCCTTATCGGCTAAAGTGTTTAAAGGTCACCTAAAGGGTTTAAGATTACATGACATGTCCCATTTGCTCTATTCCAAGTGGGAGATTGTTGGGATTTATGTCCTAAAGCTTCATATATTGTAAAACGAAATTGATTATTGTAATAATAATAAATGCATTATTCATTTTATCAAAGTTGTTTGATTTATATCGCATATTTTCCAATTGTCTTGTTTATCTTGATTACTATTGTACCTTCATACTTAGTGTATGTTTGATGCACAAGAAGATTTAAGTCTGAAGTTAGTAATCTAAATAGTCAGTAGAGAGCAAACAAATAAGGAATTTTTTTGGGGTTTATCTATAGATGCGGTCCATTCTATACTTGTATGACGATCTTGATTCGGGATTGTTCATGTTGTGACATGGAAATAGATGCACCTTATATGATGAGATCATATAGGACTGGACTCAGATAAATACGAATTTCTTTTAATATCCGTTTACTGAAGAAATTTATTTTATCTAATATATGGTCATATATGGATTCGATCTTAATCATGAGTGTACTACGAACTCCTGCATGACATGCTATATCCTTTGATTTACTATGGTGAGGTTGGTGTTGCATTCTCGGCCAATAACTACACATTTTTGGGATATGGTTTGGTGTGTAGCTGAAAATGTTTTACATAGATATGGAATTCACTTTTTTCTTACGAAAAGCATAATATTATCCCTTTTAAGAGTTGATTCGGGATTTGAACAATTTGAGCGCTCAATTTTTCTATCACGAATAGAAAGTTTTATATTCATAATTGTTATGAATTAATTGTTCATTATAGAATCAATGCTGCTTAAGAGATAAAATATTTAGAGGGGTTTAATGGACTTTTGACCCGACTCTATTTATGAGATATTCGTGATGGGCTATATCCATAAGTAATGACTATATCGACGGACACCGAAGTTGTTCGGTTTATTTTATCCATCTACGGTAACGAGAGTTCAACTTCGAGTTTTTAGTGGAATAACGCGGAGTTAATAATTCGTAATATTTGATTAAAGAGTTTAATTAATATTTCAGAATTATTGGAGCTCGGAACCGTAGATCCATTTGGTCCCCGTGCTAGCTCGATTAACTGTAGCAAACAAAATATAATTAGATTGTCCAATAATATGCTCACATTATATTTATATATTATTAATGTGATTAATAATATTTATTGTCACAAATGAAAACTATGTTAAATTAGTTTAACTTAATGTTTTCTAGAATTCTTTGATTATGAGATAATCAAGTCTTGATTATGAGATAATCAAGTTAGTAATAATTATGAGATAATTACTACAACATAATTGAAGGAAATTTAATCATTATTGAGATGATGATTTTTATGTACCTTAGGAGACAAAGCCATAAGGCTTGCCATGCTCTCCAATTTTTTATGTTTATTAGGTGGCTTGTATACACCTAATATTTTTGTCATTACCTAATCCATTTTTATGCTTTGGTATGGCCTCCACATTTATGTGTTTTCCATTGAAAGAAAGCATTGGATGCTTAATGACAAAGTTGATGAGTGGTAAATGTATCACAATTTCCCACTCATTTGACCTAATGTTTTGTATAGATTCTTAAGTTTTGTGAATATTTTGATGTGTTTGTGTTATTTTGTAGATAAATAAAGTTTCAGGACTCTTTAGAGGTGATTCGGGGCCAAAACAGTGAAAAATGATAAAAAAGGACAAAATGGTCATTTAGCGCGTCGCGACGAGCATCTTGCGTTACGACGCCACATGTCACCACGTAAGCACAATCATTCAGCTCCCAGCCGCCAGGACACGTGTCAACCGATCCGGAAGACGCGCCGCATTTGTCGTAGGAAAACACGGCACATCGCGACGCGAAGGGCCTATCAACGCCTATAAATTCAGCTCGAATTTTCAGTTTCAGATGCATCTTCCTCTCTGAATTCTCTTATAATAATAAGGAGTTTGTATCTAGTTTATTTTAATTTCATTTTTGTAATTAATTTTATTTACTTTTTGTAATAGTAATTTACTTTCTTTACTCTTTCAGTATTTACTATTCAACAATGAGGAGGTAACTTCCCCCTGCTAGGGTGAAATGTAAAATTTTTATTACTGCTATAGATTAATCTACCTTAATTATAATATATAAACTATTTAAAACTTGACTTAATAATGATACCCCTATATTGATCGGTTGGTAATTAATTATAAACTGGTTTTAATCTGACTAAGCATGGATACCGCCTGGTTGGTCGGTTGGTAATTACCGCCTATATGGTTGGTTTATGGACAAATAATGATACCGCATTTATGGTCGGTCGGACTTAATTTGACTTAATCAGGTTACCGCCTATATGGCTGGTTGGTAATATCACACAAGTTAATATATTATATTAAGGGAGATATCTAAAATAGTAGTGATAAAAGTAAATCATCTAGCTCTAGAATTTTCTTTTATTATATATTTTTTATTTATTTATTTTCCAGCATTTTACTTTTCAGCATTTTACTTTATGTCTTTTATTTTTAAGTTGTTACTAGCCCTAGTTATGTGTCGTAACTAAGTTAGTTATCTAAGGTTGTGATGAATTCCAATATCATCGGTTAATAAAAGGTTGTTTTATAGTTTGGGTAATATAAAGGTTTACTTATTAAGTCTTAAGCTTAATGCTTCTTGTTAACTGGCCATTAATAAGATTGATCTGGTAAACTTAAAATAAACTTGACAAATGAATTTTAGGTTTCAGCCTTAGACTTAATAGCCCACGATCTTCCTTGAGGATAGATAACCCTTTAATAGATTTCCTTACAGGATAGACATATACCTGTCGGGTGGGGGTAACCACAATTGGAATTTAATCTTAATGAATTCAGGTAATTTGATTGACATAGACATATGATTTAATCGGATTACACTGGGTATTTACATATGACCATCGACAGAGGCTTTTGCAGAATTTCGTGTTACATGTTAATAAACCAATATATTACACAAACATGAAATAACCACTTCATCTTTTAAAAAGATATTGGAAGAAATCACAACCCTGGATAGTTTCTTAATATTGAATTTTCCTCAACCAACTTTCGCACCATTTTATTTACTTGTTTTTAAATTTAAGTCACCATTCCAATCAAACAAACAATCCAATGGATACTAGTAATCATTTTGTAATACTTTAAAAAAAAAAAAAATAAATAAAATTTGCTTTTGGAAAGATTTTATAAAGAGAGTGGCAGACGTGTGGGACTTAAAAAAAAAAAACTTCTCTCTCTCTTCTATTTCTTTTCCTCTTCTTTCTTCTCTCACTGCCAATTCTTCAAATCGTCGCCACCGCTTCACCGCAGGCCATCAGCCGCCACGCGCCGGACCGCCTGAAAGCTGCCTCCGTACGCTTTCCAGAGTCGTCGAGATCGAGCCGAGAGGACGTCGGACGCTCCTTCACGCGCCGTCGGAAGATGACGAGTCGTCGCCTTCGTTTCTGCATTTTCCGGCCACCTCCGGGAACTTCTGACCGCCACCTCCGGCGAGTGAACACTTTTCAGGCCGAGATCTTTCCAACGCCGGTGGTCACGTCCCGATCCGACATCGTTTGGGTTGTTTTCCGTTTTATATCTACCGGTAATTCGGGATTTGTACTGGAACTTGAGATCCGACCGTTGGATCGGCGATCCGATCGCATCAGATTGTTGCTCTCGATTATACGAGCATTTTGGTATTTTTTTTTCACCGTTGAAAGTTTCTGGTGGTGGGGCCCGCTTTTTAGTTGTGGGGCCCGATCTTCGTTGTGGGGCCCACTTTCCTCGTTAAGCGTATCAGCAAGTTCCGAAGCCGTCGCTGTGATCCTTGAGAGGTTCACTGACCATTGGATCTTTCTTTGAGAGATTTGGAGATCGTTGGAGCTCGGTATGTAATTATTACCGTTTTGGGGGTGTAAATGATAGAATTGGAAAGTTTTGGATATAATTGTAAATTTGCATAATTAAGAGGGTAAAACTGTAAAACCTGCTAATTAGGGATTAAATAGTAATATTTAAGAATCTTAGGACTATTTGGGCGTATCGGGAAAGTTTATGGGTAAAATCATAATTTTGGATAAATTGAGGGACCTGATCGTAATTTTACATTTTTCAGATTTTTAGCGAGGATTAAGGGCTTTTGCATGGATAGAGGTAAGTACACTCTGTGGTGATTCTCTTAACATTTGTTTGATGATTGATGGTTGTTGTGTGAGTTGGTATATATATATATAAATATATATTGGCATTATCATATACATATATATTGTTATATATATATATATTGTGGAGATATAATATTGAGATATTGAAAGTATGATAATATAAAATCATAATTATTGAGATGAGATTTGTGGATTGGATGTGAGATGTGATTGTGTGGATGATGTGTGTTGTTGTGATATGCTGCCGGGTTTGGTATAATAGTGGTCGGACTTGAGATGAGATGAGATGTTATGATACATCATATGAGATGAGATGTTATGATACATCAGATGAGATGAGATGTTATGATACATCAGATGAGATGAGATGTTATGATACATCAGATGAGATGAGATGTGATGATACATCAGATGAGATGATATGGGGGAGTACGGGGGCTTCCTCATTGAGTATATTTCAGACCTCTGTTATACTAGACCCGGAGTGGCAGCTATGTTTGATGGATGTTTGTATTGTTGAGGGATGATTGTTGTGATGACATTATATGCTATTTTCATATATTGTATTATAATATATATGTATATATATATATCGTTGGAAATTGATTAAGAAATCGGTAACTTGAGAACATAATGATGAATACTAATTTGAGATATAAATTGTATATTCATACTATGAATTGAAATATTGAGTATTATGTGATATTGAGATAAGTTGATGGATGAAATGAGATGAGATGTGTTGTATTGGATGATGTATGAGATTATTGTTATGCTACCGGATTTAGTATGATAATGGTTGGAGATAGATGTGATGAGACATCAGGTGGTTTGAGATATTGATAAACCTTGGAAGTAGTGATGAGACACTCTTCCATTGGTGGCGAGTTGGTGGTAACCCTTGGGAGTTGTGATGAGATACTCTCCCATTGGTTTTGATAGAGAGGGAAACCTTGGGAGTTGTGATGAGGTACTCTCCCATTGGTTTCAATCCATTATTATACCGAATCCGGATAGCAAACCTTGATTGATTGAGATGTGCTGTTGTGAGTATGTTTTGTCTGAGTTAGTTGTTATATATATAATTATATATATTTTCATATATATATATTTATATTTATTATATAATCTTATTTTGTTGGTGAGGTCTTGTTGAGAGAATGAGTGCTTACTTGCTGAGCTTTTTAAGCTCATTCCCCTCTTCCCCCAAACATTTCAGGTAGTTCGCAAGAATAGCAGGAGCAGTACCAGATTGGGATCCACGTGCCACAGTTGTATTTTTGGGTTGGTCCAGACATTCGAGTCGTCATTTGCATTTTCTTTGAGTATTGTGTTGTAAACCATAAAAGTTGTATATACTTTATGAGTTTGTAATTCGTGATGTATTATTCGTGTGTTTGTATTGGTTGTTTTGGCATATAGAGTGCTCGAGCTGAAGTTGATCGCGGACCTCTTTCTAGGGTTGGGCCCGCCCTAGGGAGGGGGTCGTGACACATTTGGCCTCATAAAATTAATAGATTAGGTTTTAAGTCCTCGTGGGATCAATACTTTTTATACTAATCAAACGATACGTGCGCTTGCATTATACGCGTGTGAAAACGCCGGTCAAAAGTCATTGTCTTTAACTTATAATTTCTTATGATCTGGTATGGCATTCACATTTTTGTGTTGGCCATTGCAAGAAAGCATTAGTTGCTTAATGTAGGAAACGCTTTCCTCGCGCAGCGGAAACGTCTTAGGCAGACGGATTGGACTTGAAATTTTTTTTGGCCCTTCCCTTGAACTGGCCGAATGCTACTGCCACCACCACTGAAATTTTGCTTCAGTTTTAGACAAAATTCCAGCCCCGAAACAGCCCCAGAACAGTCCTCGAACAGCCGGACAAAAACTGGACTGTTTTGGACTCGATTCGTGACCAACGCAATGCAGAAACAACCCCCAACATGTGTGGACAGCGGTTGTATTTTGGTTCTGATTTTTCACTTGAAAATAGCTCCAACACAGCCCCAAAACATCACAAAACATTCCTAAAAAATTCTGGATTAAAACGAAACCAAACTGAGTTCCGTTTCACTAAGAAAAAGAGACGGCAGTGAGCAAAACAATGGCTCACTGCCGTGAACAATATGAAATAAGATGGAGAAGAATTTTGTTCGACACCACAAGTCTTCTGAACTATATCTCGTTACTAATGGAAACTTGTGTGGGCAAGACTCACAAAGTAATCCCTAAACGTTTTAGAGATTTAAGCACACTAATAACTTTTGTTCTTTTGGTTTTTATTTTTATTTTTTTTTTCTTTTGTTTTTGGTTTTCTCAACTTTTGAGTGAATTAGAGAAGAAGAAGAAGAAGAAAGGTGGCTAGGTTAGAATGAGATCAGTTATTGCCAAAGGAAATTTACAAAACCTTTTATACACAGGTTTACTAGTTTCCAAAACAAATCAAACCATTCTTATTCCATGCTTGTAAGTTTCGGCCAATGTGATTAATTTTTGTTTAATTTTGTAACATTAATCCTTTATTATTATAATAAATGATATGTTAAAAAAATAAAAAATTGTAATTGCCTTTCATAAAGAGCAATTACTCAAATTAATCAAACACCTTCCAAAAACCATTTTTGGAAAATCAAAAATCAAAAATTATATTTATTAAATTAAATAATATAATTTAATAACATGTAATTAATAATCATCAAATAATTATTAAAACTATATACTAACCTTTTAATATATAGTATTAAGTGTGACATATTAATATTATTAATCATATTAATAATATTTATACATATATATAATTGGACTATCCAATTATACTAAATCCGCTATAGTATATCGAGCTAGCACGATGACCAAATGGACCTACGGTTCCGAGCTCCAATAATCTCGAAATATTAATTAAGCTCTTAATTAAATATTCTGAATTATTAACTCCGGGTTATTCCACTAAAAACCCGAAAATGCACACTCATTATCGCAAATGATATATTAAGCCGAACCAAGTCGATGTCCATCGATATAGTCACTACATATAGATTAACCATTCACGAGTATCTCGTAATTAGAGTCCGGTCATAATGTCCGTTATAGGTCTCTAATTATTTTTACCTTAAGTACCATTGATTCTCTAATTAACGATTTATTCATAACCATTATGAATTTTAATCTTTTTATTCGTAATAGAAAGACTTGAGCGCTTTAACCGTTCAAGTACCGAATCAACCCTTAAGAAAGATACTCCTCTACTTCTCGCAAGAATGAATGAACTTCATATCTGTGTAAAACGTTCCCAGCTACACAACAGACCATGCCCCTAAAGTACGTAGCTATTGGTCGAGACTGCTACACCAACCTCACCTTTGTAAATCAAAGGATGTAGCCTGCCATTGAGGAGTTCGTAGTACACTCAGGATTAAGATCAATCCATATATGATCATATAGTAGATAGAAATGACTTTTTTTATTTAACAGATATTATAAGAATATCATTTCCATCTGGGTCCAGTCCTATATTATCACATCATACAAGGTGCATCCATTCTCATGTCTCTACATGGACGATCCCGGATCAAGGTCGTCATACAAATATAGAATGCTTGAGTGATGGAAGTGGTTATGAACTTTTAATGGTTTCTTGTCCAACACACTTTGCCTTTTTGAAAAAGGTATATACACTTTTTGAATTATTGTTTTTGGTATTAGTTTTTAGAAAACTAAAATTATTAAAAACAACTTCATCTCTCTTCTCCATCCTCTCCCCTTGGCCGAACACCATTGCTTTGATTAATTCACACACAAATCAATGTGAGTATTCCGCAACTCCCTTTGATTAATTCACACACAAATCAATCTTAGACGATCTTGGCATGTTCTAGGAATACTAACAAAAAACTCTTGGTATATTTTGTGCTTGCAATTCACATACACGATTTTATTTTTTCAAGGCTTGGTCACATGTATGAGTTTTTGGAATGGAAATCTAATCTCTTCCATGCTTTGTTTGCTCAATAGTGTGACATTTGACTAGTTGACATTGTGTTATCCCTTTTGCAAAAGTAAAAAGAAATATATTTAAAAAAATGAGACTCAAGTGCAAAAGAGCCAATGTGGCCAAATTCAAAAGATAAGGGCAAAAACCTTTCACTCGAAAGAGTTGTTAAATATGAGCTCATGATATTTATGGGGTAAATAATATAGCATGCAACCAATGTTGCTTATTTTCAGGTCCTAGTGGTGCTGGGTTTGAACACCTATTTTGTGGACTTGGTTAGTTTAGAGGTGAATTTCTTTGGCTGTGTCCAGCTCATAAAATAAGGTCTTAAGCCTTGATTCGTTGTGCACTTTATTTTTCACGCAAGTGCTTGATATGCTTTGGTGTTTATGTCATATGCATAAGTGTTTTATTTAGCTAATTTTCAAATGATGCATATTGTTTCATGTCATAAACAGCTAAATACTGACTGGCTATCATTGTATCTGCTTGAAATGATGTTTCAGTCAGTTTTGACAGGATTTTTTTGTTTATCTCATTGTGTGTTTGTATATGCATATAATTTATTTTGCATATCATTGAGTGTTTACTTCCCATTTGATTATTTATTTAGTAACTGAGTTAGCCTATTAGTGAGGGGGAGTAAGTCCTGTTTGTTTATGCTCTTGCATGTGTTTGTCTCATGTTGTTTTTCCTGTTTCCTTCGCCCTTTGTCATTTCGTGACAAAAAAAAGGGAGAGTAATATATTAAGGGGGAGTGCCTTACTATATGGGTGGGAGTCGTAGATTATCCTTTAGATATCTCCGTTTTAGAGGGAGTTCAAATTAAGGGGGAGAGTGATATCTACTTGTACATGCATGAGTTTTATACCTGTTTATTTTATGCTTTTCATGGTATATTGTTGATTGTGGATGTTTCAGGTAAACATGTATGTTTCTGTGGTGGCATTGATTTCAAGACTACTTGTTTAGGTATTAGATCGAGTCCTATTGTAATAAGTCACCGTTTTGATGGTTGACAGTTGGCTATTTTTCTTTCGGGTCTATTACCGTAGTCTTTGTATTAGGTAGTGTTTTGTCACGAAATGCCAAAGAGGGAGATTGTTAGTTCCATTTTTATTGGCAATGTCCGTAACAAAACCAATTCAATTGAGTTGTAATCTTTCATGAAGATCTTTGTGCAATTGGACTGGTTTCTGGATGCTGTGCATCAGACATGCGTTCATGGTGCGTTCGTTTCAGTGTTCGAACGATTGACGTTAGTTCTGCGTTTGTTATTTGGTTCGAACGTGTGGCGTTAGTGGCACGTTCTCAATTGGGTTCGAACGAGATCATTCCAGAGAGCAAACGTTCGAGGAACGTTCTTGTTGGGTTCGAACGGGATCATTCTAGAGAGCATCCGTTCGTTGTGCGTTCGATGGGCGTTCGAACGAGTCTTTCCAGTGGGCACGCGTTCGTGAAGCGTTCGATAAATCATTCGAACGCCAGTCGCATCTGACTGCATTTTTGGCCATTTTCACCTTGGAAAACCTTAGCTTTTCACCCTACCTATAAATATAACATGTAGCCGCCATCCCCATTTGTTGAAGCATATTTCCCTTGAGCCAAAATCTCTCAAAGCTTTCAACTCTCTTTGATTCTACCATTGAAGACTTCTTATCTCATTGTCTTCTTCATTGATGGTGTGAATGTTTCTTTGATAAACCTTCAACACAACTTAACCCAAAATTCCTAATCCTTTAGAGTTCTTTAGGAGAAAGTTTGGTAGTCGGAGTTCCGGCGCCATTGATGATACAATCTACTCAGAAACTTCAGAGGTTCTGAAGAAAACCGTGGGTCGCGGGCTTGAGGAGTTGCCTTGAATTCTTGCAGTATTGAGAGACTTGAGTCAGTGGAGTTGCCACCATAGGTCTTGACCATCGCTGTAAGTTTTTCTCTAAATAGTGGATTCGGGTGGTAGCCTATACCCGGAGTGGTTTTTTACTCGTAAGAGTTTTCCACTTCGTCAGCAAAATTATTGTGTTGATTTTGTGTGATTGATTTAATTTGCTGCTTTAATTTATTATTATTGTTTTTATATTTGCAGCATAATTAATTGTTGGATATTGTGGTTGCCTGTTAATTTATCCATAATAGCAGTAATAAGGACTTGTCTTGTTTATTGCGTTAAATTCCGCATAGGGTCAGAACCTTAGGCTAATCACAAATTTTCAAATTACATTCCACCAAAATAGATAAACCATTCAATTAATTAATTGATTTTATGAAATAAAATTATGTAGAGCAATAGGTAAGAAATGACACATCCTAGAACTTACCCAATAAAATTTATAATCCCACTTTTTGCTAACCCAAGTATAACTGTTAGGAGATTAAGAATAAGAGAGGTCGTACAAAGTCTTTTACTAATATATAAACTTACAAGTACTTGAATTAGACCTTGATATATACAATCTCATAATATGAACAGCTACTATTCTATCGAATTATTTTGTAAAGTACTAAAAATAAAAAATAAACCCTTAGCCAACATAAAATAGCTCATCAACAGTCAATATAAAAATGTGAAGTTATTCATATACAATTTTTTATGTAGATTTTACTTCTTGTAATATTTAAAGACCAGTGATGTATTTTTGTATACATTCAGTATTTCGATCATCATGTACAATTTCTAGTGAAACCCTGAATTTATTTATTATTAATACTATAACTTTTTAACCAGGTTAGATTAATTTGTTTTAAAGAAAAATAAAATTAGGTAAATAATTAATCTATAAAATGATTTCATAAAAATGGGTAAACTGTAACTATATCTATGAAATTGTAAGAATATAGGAGTTGTAATTTAATTAACCAAAATATAAATTTTTATTAGTTATCCTATATATAAGTAGACGAAAACAACTCACTAAATTTGGAAAAAAAAAAAAAAAACTATTTTCTTTAGTGGAATCTCTAATGGTTTGTCTTGACAGTTCTATATTGAGTTACAATTTTTTCTTCCGTATTGTCCATGAAATCCAATGAATATTTATGAAACCTTTAGAAGATGGTTTTAGTTGTTCTAAAGCAACATTATACATGAAAAATATAATTCATTAATGGGACTATTTTGATTTGTCATCAAATTTACTTCACTGTATAAATATTCTAACTACTCCACTGTATACACGATGGTCTCTTTCAATAGTCGTTTAGAAACAAAGGAAAACATTATGTCTTCCTAGAACTGTAATATGCAATCATTCAATATTGAGTTGAGCAATAAATTAACTGTAATAATTTATCTATGTGGACTCCAATTTATATCTCACTTATCTTCTGAATATTCGACACAAACTCAATTTAACATTATATCCTAATTCAAAAATACTTATTACTCAACAAACCAGGATTCTTTTATCTGGAAAGAGAAAATCCCATGCAACAAACCCTAACTGCAACAAGGAAATTTGCGTACTAAATAAAAAGAAAAGATCTCATGCAATTTGTTGCTAACCACCAGTCACCAGAATTATTCTCGATATAAAATAAACAATTGCACTATAAAATGATGTATATATAGTGTTTAACTTTAAAATAAATGACAAGAAAAAAATACTAAATTAATACACCTGCAGGGATCTTATTACTTTTAGATCATTGGATGGAGCTCATGATCCTAGTAATATCAAATGACTCCAGGAGTTCCCCCAAACACTTCAGTAAGGAAAGGAGGAGTCCCCAGTGAAGTGCTCAGAGGAACTCTAGGGGACACCTGATATGCAACTACAAGCACTACTGTTTGTGTTGTTGCTTGGTATGTCATTTTTCCATCTATTTATACTGAAAATTAACTGCATGCATATCATGTTGAGTGTCTTGATTGTTCCACAGAAGATACGAGATATCTCTTGGGGTATGCATAAAGGTGTTGGTAGTGAACATAGACCCAACTTTGGGCCAAATGAGGAGTATAAAATGATGGTGGAGGTGAATGAATATATGCAATTTAACCTTTTTTGTTACCTTTGAATCTCAATCAAGCATCTCATTTTCAGCTTTCTTCTTCCCCTGGAAAAAGATCTATATGTAAGAAAACCGAATCATCTTCTTTTGTTGCACTTGCAATTTCAAAATTAGTAAATAGTACATAACGCTTGGTTTTGTACATTTGGTGATTCTTCAACACACAATCCTTCATCCTGCCCATAATTCCGACCAGGTTCAATAACTATGACAACCTAGTGAAATGTGATTTGATCAATCGAATCTCTTATGGTCCAGTCAAGTCTCACTCCCAAGGCAAAGGCCACCATGCATAATGAATATTGTATAAATAGCAGGCATGTTGCATTGACTGGACAAGGCAGATCGAAGCAGAAAACAATTAAAAGAAAGAAAAATGGTGGTAGCTTACACGTACTGCTCCAGTTGTCTCCTGGAGTTCCCCTGACCACTTCACTGGCTTCTCTTATTACAATGCTCACTGAAGTGTTTGGGGGAACTCTGGATGCCACCTGGATTTCTTCTATTTATTAATTACCAAACACAAGGTAATGTTGAAATCTATTGAAATCACTCAAGTTTGATGTTTTAATTTCTTTTGAAAGTTTCACTTCAACCTTGAAAATTATCAATCTTATTAAAATGTAAGGTCTTATTTTTGACGTCCACTTTTTGTTGAGGTGATTTCACTAAAAAAAAAAAATAAAAAAATCCATTGTTGAAAATATTTATGATAAAATTTCCTTCTTGCATCTACATCTAACATGAACACTTATTTTTCGACCATATATATACACCCAGACAATTGGAGAGCTAAATTAATATTCTAGTCACTAATTAGTCAGACTAATTAAGCCCTCGTGGCTTGGTAGTAAATGATTTAGAATTTGATTGTCATATCTTGAGTTCGAATACAAGAGATGTATTCTTTGTAATAGTCTTGGGTTTGAATACAAGTAGAATTTGATTTTAATTACTTGTTCAGTATATATCCGGATCGGGTGGTGGCCAAATTTTCCATATTTCAAAAAAAAAAAATCAAGCTAATTAATCCCATTGTTAATGTTTTCAAATTTGAGCATTTACTTCTAATAATTGAAAAATGTCAAAAAGTTGGAGTACCTAGAGGATAGATATGAAAAAGTGAAAAATAGCAGAAGAGCTTTCCTGTCGGGAGTAGTGATAGGTTTATATCCGAACGATATATCTAAAGACACATTTTATACATAATATTTTGATTTTTTTTTTTAAATTTTAAATTTTAAAAATTTTATTGTTATTTAATTTTCAAAATTTATTTTTACTTAAAATATGTATTTGAGTGTTTCATTTGAATATATATTTATCATTATTGTTCGGCTATGGACCAGTCGCCACAAATATTATTCTCTTTGTACTCATTACTCAATAAACTCACCATCTCGCCCAAAATGTTGTCTAGGTTAAATGCGTACTTGGCTTGCAACTTGAATATAAAATTTCCCTCGCTGTTTTAACCAGTGAGAGAGAAAATTGAAACCCTTCTCAATAAATATTAAACACTATTAGAGAAATGGATAGTCATCTGTTCCTGGGGTTCCCCTCACCACTTCGCTAGGAATCTTTGGAAGACCATTAATGTGTGGAAATCCTAGTTATCCTATTGCAATGTTTGGAGGAACTCTCGCAAAAAAATAACAGATATTTTAAAATTAAGTGAAACTCATGTATGAGATTTGTTATAAATATTTTGTTTTTTTATTATAATACATGAGATATGAATGATAATTGAGACATTTCATCTTGAACCAATCTCGTCCCGATTGTGATTTGAAACGAAAAAATCATATCGAATCCCGTTCAATTTTTTAAATCGGGATGTAAAATCTTTCTAAATCTTGGATCTAATGGTTAGGGATCTCGAATCGCGACTCATGATTTTTTAGGCTAAAATTCAAGATTTTTAAGCATGAGCAGATTTTACGCGCTTAGTTTTAAAACATGAGAGGACTTCCTTTAATTTTAACAAACGTAAGAAGGGTTTCGCTTATTTTCTCGATCAACTCTCTCTGCCACTTGAAAATTATTAACAACAATTTTTTGTGCATTTGCTACAAAGTGAAAGCTAACATAGGAGATGCGCGATCACTTTTGTTCTTCTTTATCTCAGTTTCAATTACAGACAAGCTTTCAGAAAATGAAATCAATAATTCCACCAATGCGGAGGACTAGCTTCCATCATCACTAGATACTCAATATACATTTGCCTTCCAACTGTCGCTCATGACGCATAAGTTTCTGAAAATTCCCATTTGCCACCTCCTCTATAATATCTCCGGCGTGGTTCATCTTGTGGAGTGGTGATGAGTACTTATAATATATATTTTTCAAGTGTATTTACAATTGATTTCCTCTATTTTATATTCTTGAATGCGTTGAATGCACTAATATTTAATTTTATAATTTAGGATGCATTATGTGGAGAATTGAGAAAAAAAGAAGTGAAAACTTAAAATTAACGGTTTGCACCAGTGACTTCCTAATTTGTACAGTTTTTAGTATTTTGATCATAACTTTCTCATACGAGATCCAATCGAGGTGATTCAAGTAGTAATGGAAAGAAAACTCAGTTATCTACAACTTTATAGTTTGCATTGAAAACTAAATTGGACTCATTCTTGGCTAAAATCGAGCTTAAAATTAATAATTATGTATTATCATCAAATATTGCGGCACACCACTGAGTAGTTAAAAATCATTCTAGTGAGTTAGAAAAGGCATGTGACATGACACTACAACCTTTATGGTGCGCTACCAATGCGATAACTCCTAAATTAAGTAGGAAACTTGGTTTTTATGACATCTATATAAGAGGAACATTTAAGGTTGCTTCACATACAATTTTAGGAGAAAAAATAAGGATATTTTGAGGCCAAAACACTCTCTAAACACATAACCATTCAAGAACAAGAAGATTAAACAATAATCAAGAATTGGAGATTGAAGATCTTGGAGATTAAAGATTGTCAACATTCATGATTTGTTTTCTTTATCCATTCTTTATTAATTCTTTATTATTATTATATTGAACATGATGTTGTTGTTTATTTTCTTCATCATCGACTAGATCTTATTCTAGAATTGTAATTGACCCAATATGAACTTTTAATTAATTGAATCTCTTTTGTGATTGATTTGTGACCTTCTATGTGAATTGTTTATCATTTTCTTTTCTTAATACTTTCTATTGCTTGGCCGATAATATGATAGTTATGGTAAACCCTAATTAACTTGGAAAAGATAATTTTGATTTAGCATTGAAATTGATGATGCAAAAATCGTATTTATATAATCGATTTCTGTGTAGGATAGGAATATGTCTGTAGGGCAAGCGTAATGGTTTGACTTAGATCGTAGGAATATAATAATTGAACTAAGTTGGCGTTTCTACTTGACCATCAAAAGATGTTTGTAGATAACTTTTTGTTCAAGATTAATAATTCATTATAGCTGATCAATTATAAAGAAAAGATAAATATTTAAGGGAATATTGTGGGAAAGTTATGATCCTAAGTTCTTATTACCTTTCTACTTTTGCTTGTTTAAGTTTACTTGCTTTTACTTTAATTTACTTAGTTCATAACTCTTGTCTTTCATAATTACTAGTTTAAATAATATTGGAGTTGATAAAACTTTGGTTTTTGACATTAATAGCAATTCATCATGGGATAGATATCTTTCTACATTTCTTATATGATACGTGCGCTTATGTACTAAACAAAATCACTATCAAGTTTTTTGGCGACGTTGGCGATGAATTATTTATTTTGTTAATATTAGAGTAATCAATCTAAATCTTAGTTTAGATCTCGTTTATATTATTATTTTTAATTTTTATTTTATCAGGTATTCCAAAAAATAAATTCTCAGTAAATGTGAGGCCAAGAGCACATAACCCCCTTGGTGCATTCAGAGATATCACATGGGCGACATTAATAGAGGGTTCTTCTAGGGCTTTCTGGTAGTCTAGAAAGGTGGAGACTTTGGGAATTTTCGAAGCAGAGGATGAAGACTCAATTGAAAAATTGTGAAAAAAAGTTTTTAAGTGTTTATAGAGAATTACAGAGGAATAAAAGTAAAACGATAAGGGAAAATGCGTCTTTTATAGCCAAAGCAGTGGCACGCGTTAATTGCCCTAGACAGATGGCACGCCTTGATTAGAACTGGATGAAGAGGCGTGAAACGTGAAAGGACAAGGCGTGTAATGTAATATGATCAATATCAATTGAAGGGACGTGAAGCATAACTAGGGAAAAAGATGTCTTGCATTTAATAAGGAAATTGAGAGTTTTGATGGGAATCAAGAAAAGACGTGTAGCATTTAATAAGGATATGATGTGTTTTGAATAACATTTAATGGAGGGTCATTTCAAAAGATACAAGAAGAAAATTATTGCAGGAATTTTGCACAACAATCGAGAAATACAGTTCCAATTTCATTGACCAAATCAATTAGGCCGTATTTGGGGGTAATTATTGGCAGCCAAAAATTACAAAGGCTAGATGGCGTCAGAAGGAACACAAAAAGGTAGCACCGTTCAATCAAGGCAATTCACGTGGCACAACAATGCCTAGAAGAAACTCGTCTATATAAGAGAAGCAATGAAAATCGTCCAAAAAAACCGAATCACTCAATCAGCCAGGCAACTAAATCGTCCAATTGGTCAGGCAACAACCGAATTGAGGAGTAGTTACGTAAACATAATCTTACGGTTGAGAGTGAGTAAATATTTGGTAATTGTGACACGTTCCCAACAGTTATCATAGGTGGAAAGTCATAACGAGGAGCACGGCCCAACAGTTAACACAAGTGGTAAACCAACGTGAAGCACGACTTTAGCAGTTATAATATGTGGCAGATGAATGAACAAATAGTTATAGAACATGGGATAAACAACCATAACAGTTATCAGACAGTTATTCTCACTAGTACATAAACTCAAAGTCAAGTGCAAAAGAGAGAGACGGAAATCAAAAGACTCGAAAAAAATAAATGTAATTTCTTTTCTTAGCTAATTAATTTAGAATTGTGTGTTTGCGTTATTTTGGAGGCATTTCTCAATAAAATCAAACACCCTTTTTTGGACTTTATTTCAAGAGGTTTGAGCCTTACACGATCTCTGTCTACAACCAAATTATTTATGAACGGTTACAGAAAAATGATATGTTTTACCAATATTCTGCTTTAAAAAACTGTATAGAAACCATATATCAAACATTAACAGTTGATACGTGATCTGTGATTGTGTTTCCAAACCAAAAATATTAGAATTTAGAAGAGTAAGTTTAAGTGGGAGAAAACAATCAATAAGTCTCATTTAGATTTTTTAACAAAATTTTTTAATTGTTGTTATAAAAGAAAGAGAAAGAAGAAAATAAAATATATTATAAAGCTGCAAGCTTTTATTTTAATTAATTCCGAATGAATAAAAACTACAAATGCTTCTCTCTGTATTATAGGGATGATTTATGGTGGGATAATTATCTATTTTTTAATACGTGATAGGTTACAAGAATAATAAAATAATTATCTAAATTATATAAGATAAATATTAAAGTAGTGGGATCATACTACATATTTACAACACTTCTTCTTAGGTCTGACTATTTTAATCTCACATATTTTTTTTGATTTCTAGACGTTATGACATTGCCTTATTAAAACCTTACAAGTAAAACCCAGTGGGATAAAACTTGGTCGAAGAAAAAAGAGTACAATGCATGTATGTCACGTCAATAAATATGCTCTCCCTAATGAGATGCTCACCCTAAAAAGATATCATCAATAGAATTTATTAGTAATTGATACATGTCAATGCTATGTATAACCTTCTCAAATATTGATGTCAGTAAATCTTTCGTAAATAAGTCTACAAAATTCTCAATTGAACGTGTTTGTTTGAAATAGTGAGGTGCAAGTTGTTGCATCTTGTGATGGTATAGATGATCCATTGACCTATCGTAGTGCAATGGAATATACTGATAAAGAGAATGACTCAAAGCCATGAACCTTGAGATGAAGTCTATACTCTAACTCAGTCTGGGAACTTGTAGACCAACCTGATGGGGTAAAACCCATAGGTTGTAAGTGGATCTACAAGAGAAAAACAGGAATGGATTTAAAAGTACAAACTTTTAAGGCTAGGCTAATGGCAAAGGGTTATACCCAGAAAGAGGGAGTTGACTATGAAGAAACTTTTCTCGCCAGTAGGCATGCTTAAATCCATCAGGATTCTTCTTTCTATTGCCGCATATTATAATTTAGGATGCATTATGTGGAGAATTGAGAAAAAAAGAAGTGAAAACTTAAAATTAACGGTTTGCACCAGTGACTTCCTAATTTGTACAGTTTTTAGTATTTTGATCATAACTTTCTCATACGAGATCCAATCGAGGTGATTCAAGTAGTAATGGAAAGAAAACTCAGTTATCTACAACTTTATAGTTTGCATTGAAAACTAAATTGGATTCATTCTTGGCTAAAATCGAGCTTAAAATTAATAATTATGTATTATCATCAAATATTGCGGCACACCACTGAGTAGTTAAAAATCATTCTAGTGAGTTAGAAAAGGCATGTGACATGACACTACAACCTTTATGGTGTGCTACCAATGCGATAACTCCTAAATTAAGTAGGAAACTTGGTTTTTATGACATCTATATAAGAGGAACATTTAAGGTTGCTTCACATACAATTTTAGGAGAAAAATAAGGATATTTTGAGGCCAAAACACTCTCTAAACACATAACCATTCAAGAACAAGAAGATTAAACAATAATCAAGAATTGGAGATTGAAGATCTTGGAGATTAAAGATTGCCAACATTCATGATTTGTTTTCTTTATCCATTCTTTATTATTATTATATTGAACATGATGTTGTTGTTTATTTTCTTCATCATCGACTAGATCTTATTCTAGAATTGTAATTGACCCAATATGAACTTTTAATTAATTGAATCTTTTTTGTGATTGATTTGTGACATTCTATGTGAATTGTTTATCATTTTCTTTTCTTAATACTTTCTATTGATTGGCCGATAATATGATAGTTGTGGTAAACCCTAATTAACTTGGAAAAGATAATTTTGATTTAGCATTGAAATTGATGATGCAAAAATCGTATTTATATAATCGATTTTTGTGTATGATATGAATATGTTTGTAGGGCAAGCGTAATGGTTTGACTTAGATCGTAGGAATATAAGTAATTGAACTAAGTTGACGTTTCTACTTGACCATCAAAAGATGTTTGTAGATAACTTTTTGTTCAAGATTAATAATTCATTATAGCTGATCAATTATAAAGAAAAGATAAATATTTAAGGGAATATTGTGGAAAAGTTATGATCCTAAGTTCTTATTACCTTTCTACTTTTGCTTGTTTAAGTTTACTTGCTTTTACTTTAATTTACTTAGTTCATAACTCTTGTCTTTCATAATTACTAGTTTAAATAATATTGGAGTTGATAAAACTTTGGTGTTTGACATTAATAGTAATTCATCATGGGATAGATATCTTTCTACATTACTTATATGATACGTGCGCTTATGTACTAAACAAAATCACTATCAAGTTTTTTGGCGACGTTGCCGATGAATTATTTATTTTATTAATATTAGAGTAATCAATCTAAATCTTAGTTTAGATCTCGTTTCTATTATTATTTTTAATTTTTGTTTTATCAGGTATTCCAAAAAATAAATTCTCAGTAAATGCGAGGCCAAGAGCACATAACCCCCTTGGTGCATTCAGAGATATCACATGGGCGACATTAATAGAGGGTTCTTCCAGGGCTTTCTGGTAGTCCAGAAAGGTGGAGACTTTGGGAATTTTCGAAGCAGAGGATGAAGACTCAATTGAAAAATTGTGAAAAAAAGTTTTTAAGTGTTTATAGAGAATTACAGAGGAATAAAAGTAAAACGATAAGGGAAAATGCGTCTTTTATAGCCAAAGCAGTGGCACGCGTTAATTGCCCTAGACAGATGGCACGCCTTGATTAGAACTGGATGAAGAGGCGTGAAACGTGAAAGGACAAGGTGTGTAATGTAATCTGATCAATATCAATTGAAGGGACGTGAAGCATAACTAGGGAAAAAGATGTCTTGCATTTAATAAGGAAATTGAGAGTTTTGATGGGAATCAAGAAAAGACGTGTAGCATTTAATAAGGATATGATGCGTTTTGAATAACATTTAATGGAGGGTCATTTCAAAAGATAGAAGAAGAAAATTATTGCAGGAATTTTGCACAACAATCGAGAAATACAGTTCCAATTTCATTGACCAAATCAATTAGGCCGTATTTATGGGTAATTATTGGCAGCCAAAAATTACAAAGGCTAGATGGCTTCAGAAGGAACACAAAAAGGTAGCACCGTTCAATCAAGGCAATTCACGTGGCACAACAATGCCTAGAAGAAACTCGTCCATATAAGAGAAGCAATGAAAATCGTCCAAAAAAACTGAATCACTCAATCGGCCAGGCAACTAAATCGTCCAATTGGTCAGACAATAACCGAATTGAGGAGTAGTTATGTAAACATAATCTTACGGTTAAGAGTGAGTAAATATTTGGTAATTTTGACACGTTCCCAACAGTTATCATAGGTGGAAAGTCATAACGAGTAGCACGGCCCAACAGTTAACACAAGTGGTAAACCAACGGGAAGCACAACTTTAGCAGTTATAATATATGGCAGATGATGAACAAATAGTTATAGAACATGGGAAAAACAACCATAACATTATCAGACAGTTATCCTCTAGTAAATTCTCACTAAGTCAAGTCCAAGTCCTAAAGAGAGAGACGGAAATCAAAAGACTCGAAAAAAATAAATGTATTTCTTTTCTTAGCTAATTAATTTAGAATTGTGTGTTTGCGTTATTTTGGAGGCATTTCTCAATAAAATCAAACACCTTTTTTTGGACTTTATTTCAAGAGGTTTGAGCCTTACACGATCTCTGTCTACAACCAAATTATTTATGAACGGTTACAGAAAGATGATATGTTTTACCAATATTCTATTACAATTTATTTTGGTTACTGTGTTCTTACAACGGACTTTGAACAATCAGTAAACCGAACTGGAATGATACATTTTGATCAGTGATAACCGAACTGGAGATACAATTTTCAACAGTGAAACAAATGACAACAAGCATAAAGAGAACGCGAAAATAGTAAATCAGTCCCAGCGATGAAGGCAGAATTCCGAGGCTTGTTGATGCGGCAACAATCTCCTTAAAACAATTTGTCCCCTACCGATTGGTGCAGTAGAACGCGAGACGTCTGTTTCCCAGGATGCAACGGAAAAAGAGGAAATTGGGCACCACCAATTCGACTGCAACGAACAACCGAAGTGCTTGAACTCTTCTAAAAAGAAAACTTAAAACTTGTTTCTGTATTCAACTCAACAAAAACGAAAATACACATGTCTATTAAAAGAAATTAACATGCCAATTAAATTGAGTTAGTGGGAGACCTTCCATTTGATTTGTAACCACTTAGTTAATTAATAAAATGAATTAACTGTTATGGAACATCAAAAGCTTGGAAAAAAAATAAAGGGAGGCTTGCAAAAATTCGCTAGGCCGGGCTCGCACATTTGGTCCGGCATTCGTGTACGCAGGACACGCGGGTGCACACGAGCCAAGCTTGATTCGGATTTGATTTGCACCCCCCACCCCCCGTGCACGTAGAGAGAGCCTCTATCCTTATAACTCTTACCCATCTACATATGAGCAATGATATATAAGCATAACTTTCCCTCTATAGCTTTCCATATGGGACAAGCTCAATTCTCCTTATTTTCCAACACCATTGGGTGAACTTTGAGCAACAATTTCTCATTCACCCAAGCACCATTTTAAGCATATGAATATACCATTTCGAACTACTCACGGAGGAGTATCCGAATCATTCAATAACAACCACTAACACGAAGTGGATCATGCTTAAAATTGTGCATCAAAAAGCTTACTCATAAGCATTTTCCAACAATCCCCCACATGAATGAAATTGGCGAAAACCGTCAAATAAAAATATTTTATAAAACATTTTATTTTGACCTAGAAGAGTTCAACGGGTCAACACCTGCATAGGATAGGTAGGCCTCAGCCTTTGAACCTTCCCTTGTGAAAATATATCTCATTTACTGGCTGGCAGTGGACGCGATGTCATTGAACTGTACTGCCGTTAATGTAAATGGGGAATATATATCACACAGAAATTTAACCTAACACATCTGAGTTCTCATTATTATGTTCATTTTGGCCATGAACATCAACCTGGTTCTGCAAGAGTTTCTAAGAATTGAGCCCCGTACAATTCCCTTTGAAGCGGCCCCACTTCTCTCTCACATAGGTGATTTCTTATTTAAGAGCATCTCGTAATACTCTGCTCGGATTCCCGACGCATAAGAATCATTAAAAGCCTTTGCTTAACCTCAATTCATACGAGCATCACTATTTCATTTCACCATAGGAATGGACTAGAGGGTAACCCCCCACAGTGAACCAATTATGTTTTTTACGAGTAGGTTGTCCCATTGAACCTAGATCTTGGGATCTCCAGTCAACAAGGTTGGGTTTTCCTTCATAATAAACATTTATCTAATGGGCTTTAGTCCCATTCCCCTCGATGATTTCACTACCAACTCTCTATTTAACCCTTTGGTTAGCGGATCCGCAATGTTATCCTTTGACTTTACATAGTCAATCGAAATATCTCCAGTAGAGAGTAATTGTCTAACGGTATTGTGTCTACGACGAATATGTCTAGACTTACCATTATACATATTGTTATGTGCCCTTCCAATTGCAGATTGACTATCGCAATGAATGCAAATTGCTGGCACTGGCTTTGGCCAACTTGGAATATCCTCTAGAAATTTTCGAAGCCATTCTGCTTCTTCAGCACACTTGTCTAATGCAATGAATTCTGATTCCATTGTAGATCTGGCTATCACGGTCTGTTTGGAGGATTTCCATGATATAGCTGCACCTGCTAGTGTAAACACATAGCCACTGGTAGACTTTGAGTCTTTCATGTTAGATATCCAATTAGCATCACTGTATCCTTCGACTACAGCTGGATATCTATGATAGTGCAACCCATAATTACGAGTAAAACGTAAGTACCTAAGTACTCTCACTATTGCTTTCCAGTGATCAACCCCTGGATTACTCGTATATCTGCTGAGCTTGTTTACTGTACAGGCTATATCAGGTCTTGTACAACTCGATAGATACATCAAACTCCCGATCACTCTAGAGTATTCTACTTGAGATATACCATCTCCCCTATTCTTCGATAGGTGTAGACTCACATCTAAAGGAGTTCTAGCCACAGCAGAATCATCATTGTTGAATTTACCAAGAATCTTGTCCACATAGTGTGACTGATCAAGAATAAGTCCATCAGGACTTCTCGAGACCTTTATTCCCAGAATGACATCTGCTAGACCCATGTCTTTCATGTCAAACTTGGATTTCAGCATATTCTTGGTAGATTTCACCATTTTAACATTACTCCCGACAATCAATATGTCATCAACGTAGAGACATAAAATGACATAGCCAACTTCTGTCTCTCTGACATAAATGCATTTATCACACTCATTGATTTTGAAACCATTTGCTAACATGGTGTCATCAAACTTTTTATGCCACTGTTTCGGAGCTTGTTTTAATCCATACAAGGATTTAACCAACTTACAGACTTTCTTTTCTTGTCCTGGAGCTACAAAGCCTTCAGGTTGTTCCATGTAAATTTCTTCATCTAAATCTCCATTTAGAAAGGCTGTTTTCACATCCATCTGATGTACCTCAAGATTGCGCAAAGCTGCAATCGCTATTATCATCCTTATGGAATTTATTCTCGTTACAGGAGAATAAGTATCAAAGTAATCAAGACCTTCACGTTGTCTGTAACCTTTAATTACAAGTCTTGCTTTGTACTTGTCAATTGATCCATCTGCCTTCGTTTTCTTCTTGAAAATCCACTTGGATCCTAAAGGTTTACATCCTGGAGGAAGATCCACTAACTCCCAGATGTGATTTTGTAAGATGGATTCAATTTCACTATTGATGGCATCTTTCCACAAAGCACCATCAGCTGACCTTACAGCTTCGTTATAGCTTTGAGGATCATTTTCTAGCAAAAATGTCAAAAAATCTGGACCAAATGATTTTTCCGTTCTAGCTCTTTTGCTACGTCTTGGTTCAAGTTCAACAACTTTTTGATCCTCCGGAACATTTATTTGTTCTCGGTCCTGACTATCTTCAATGATAGTCTCATGTACCCGTTTGTGTACATTTGAATTCGAATTAGTTTTACAAGGAAAAACGTGTTCGAAAAAGGATGCATTCCTCGACTCCATTATCGTATTCTTGTGAATATCTGTTATATTAGACTCATGCACAAGAAATCGATAAGCATTACTGTTATGCGCATATCCTATGAAAATACAATCAACAGTTTTTGGTCCTATCTTCACCTTTTTAGGTGGTGGAATAACTACCTTGGCAAGACACCCCCACACTCGTAGAAATTTGTAGGAAGGTGCTCTTCATTTCCACATCTCATAAGGAGTTTTCCCTGCATCTTTCCGTGGTACCTTATTTAAAAGGTAATTAGCTGATAAAACAGCTTCTCCCCACATATTCTGAGGTAAGCCAGAGCTGATTAACATAGCGTTCATCATCTCTTTCAAGGTACGATTCTTCCGTTCTGCAATCCCATTGGATTGAGGTGAATAAGGAGCTGTGGTTTGATGTATGATTCCATTTTGTTCACAAAGTGATTCAAAAGGGAAAACATACTCACCACCACGATCACTTCTCAACTCCTTAATTCTTTTGTTCAGTTGATTCTCAACTTCATTCTTATAGAGAACAAATTTCTTTATAGCTTCGTCCTTGCTTTTCATCAAATACACATAGCAAAATCTAGTGCAATCATCAATAAAGGTAATAAAATATTTATTACCGCCTCTCGATTGTATTGAATTAAAATCATATACATCGGTATGAATAAGATCAAGTGGTTCGGAGTTTCTTTCAATACTATGAAAAGATGATCTAGTTAGTTTTGCCTCAACACAAGTATCACACTTATGTTTGTTATCAATTTTAAAATTTGGAATGTGGTTCATGTTAATTAATTTCCGTAATGAATTAAAATTAACATGTCCTAATCTACCATGCCATAGATTAGAGTACTCAACAATATAAGCAGAAGAACTAGCTTTATTGATATTCTTAGGTTTAACAACCATTACATTGAGCTTAAAGAGCCCATCAGCTACATACCCTTTTCCCACATACATCCCATTTTTAGTTAAAACTACTTTATCAGACTCGAACACCATCCGGAATCCATGCTTGTTCAGAAGTGATCCAGACACAAGATTCTTCCGTATTTCTGGTACATACAGAACGTTGTTCAAAGTCAACTCTTTCCCAGAGGTCATCTTCAGAATCATCCTGCCTTGACCTTCAATCTCAGATGTTGCTGAATTTCCCATGTATAATTTTTCCCCATTACCAGTAGGCTCAAATGAAGAAAACATGCTCTTGTCCGAGCACACATGTCGAGTGGCACCAGTGTCAATCCACCACTCTCTTGGGTTAGAACCCACCAGATTCACCTCAGAAACCACAGCTGAAAGGTTAATGTCTGAAACATCTTGAGTCATGTTTTCCATCACATTAGCCTCTTGATTCTTTTTCTTCTTCGGCAGTCTGCACTCAGAAGACTTGTGACCCATTTTGTCACAATTGAAGCATTTTCCTTGAAATTTGGATTTCTTGGAAACTCCTCCTTGAGGGCCCACTTTGACCCTTTTTTTCTTGAGGTTCTTGTTCTTATGGCCATGTTCAACAACATTTACTTTGGCCTCATGAGTTATTCCCCTCTTGTCAGATACTCTGTAATCTTCCTCAATTCTAAGCTTAAGAACCAAGTCTTCAATGCTCATTTCTTTTCGCTTATGCTTTAGATAATTCTTGAAATCTTTCCAACCAGGTGGTAGTTTTTCAATTATCGAGGCTACTTGGAATGTTTCACTTAAAACCATCCCCTCAGCATGAATTTCTGCTAGAATAATTTGCAATTCTTGTACTTGACTTAACACAGTTTTGGAATCAATCATCTTAAAATCTAGGAAACGGCCTACGACAAATTTCTTAGTACCGGCATCCTCAGTTTTATATTTTCGGTCTAAAGATTCCCAAAGCCCTTTTGCTGTTTTCATCCCGGCATACACACTGTACAAGGAATCACTCAGCCCATTCAGCACATAATTCCTACATAGGAATTCAGAATGTTTCCAAGCATCGATCGCACTGATCACTTGGATATCAATCTCACCCTCCATGGGTTCAAGAGCATCTTCCTTTAGAAACCTCGCAAGGTTCAATATGGTCAAGTAGAAAAACATTTTCTGTTGCCACCGTTTAAAATTCTGTCCACTGAATTTTTCGGGTTTTTCTGCAGCAGGATTGACGTGGCTCACATGTCCAACAGGTTGTCTAGCCACAGAGGCAGTAACACCTTGGCTAGCCACAGCGGCTGCCATATTAAGCCCAGAGGTTGAAGCAAGTTGGCCAGCCGAAGAGGCTGCCACTGCACTTTGGCCAGCCACGGGGACTGCCACAATATTCTGGCCAGCCGAAGAGGCTGCCATATTCGGATCTATTGTGTTTGGACTGTTTTCCATATCCACAGAGTCGAATTTGTTTTAAGACTATTACAATTTAATTTGGTTACTGTGTTCTTACAACGGACTTTGAACAATCAGTAAACCGAAATGGAATGATACAATTTTGATCAGTGATAAACCGAACTGGAATGATACAATTTTCAACAGTGAAACAAATGACAACAAGCATAAAGAGAACGCGAAAATAGTAAATCAGTCCCAGCAATGAAGGCAGAATTCCGAGGCTTGTTGATGCGGCAACAATCTCCTTAAAACAAATTTGTCCCCTACCGATTGGTGCAGTAGAACGCGAGACGTCTGTTTCCCAGGATGCAACGGAAAAAGAGGAAATTGGGCACCACCAAATTCGACTGCAACGAACAACCGAAGTGCTTGAACTCTTCTAAAAAGAAAACTTAAAACTTGTTTCTGTATTCAACTCAACAAAAACGAAAATACACATGTCTATTAAAAAGAAATTAACATGCCAATTAAATTGAGTTAGTGGGAGACCTTCCATTTGATTTGTAACCACTTAGTTAATTAATAAAATTGAATTAACTGTTATGGAACATCAAAAGCTTGGAAAAAATAAAGAGGAGGCTTGCAAAAATTCGCTAGGCCGGGCTCGCACATTTTGGTCCGGCATTCGTGTACGCAGGACACGCGGGTGCACACGAGCCAAGCTTGATTCATATTTGATTTGCACCCCCCCCCCCCCCCCCCCCCCCGCGCACGTAGAGAGAGCCTCTATCCTTATAACTCTTACCCATCTACATATGAGCAATGATATATAAGCTAACTTTCCCTCTATAGCTTTCCCATATGGGACAAGCTCAATTCTCCTTATTTTCCAACACCATTGGGTGAACTTTGAGCAACAATTTCTCATTCACCCAAGCACCATTTTAAGCATATGAATATACCATTTCGAACTACTCACGGAGGAGTATCCGAATCATTCAATAATAACCACTAACACGAAGTGTATCCTGCTTAAAATTGTGCATCAAAATGCTTACTCATAAGCATTTTCCAACATATTCTGCTCTAAAAAACTGTATAGAAACCATATATCAAACATTAACAGTTGATACGTGATATGTGATTGTGTTTCCAAACCAAAAATATTAGAATTTAGAAGGGTAAGTTTAAGTGGGAGAAAAGAATCAATAAGTATCATTTAGATTTTTTAACAAAATTTTTTAATTGTTGTTATAAAAGAAAGAGAAAGAAGAAAATAAAATATATTATAAAGCTGTAAGCTTTTATTTTAATTAATTCTGAATGAATAAAAACTACAAATGCTTTCTCTGTATTTATAGGGATGAGTTATGGTGGGATAATTATCTATTTTAATACGTGATAGGTTACAAGAATAATAAAATAATTATCTAAATTATATAAGATAAAGATTAAAGTAGTGGGGATCATACTACATATTTACAACACTTCTTCTTGGGTTCGACTATTTTAATCTCACATAATTTGTTTGATTTATAGACGTTATGACATTGCCTTATTAAAACCTTACCAGTAAAACCAGTGGGATAAAACTTGGTCGAAGAAAAAAGAGTACAATGTATGTATGTCACGTCAATGAATATGCTCTCCCTAATGAGATGCTCCCCTTAAAAAGATATCATCAATAGAATTTATTAAGTTGATACATGTCAATGCTATGTATAAGCTTCTCAAATATTGATGTCGGTAAATCTTTCGTAAATAAGTCTACAAAATTCTCAGTTGAACGTATTTGTTTGAAATGGTGAGGTGAAAGTTGTTGCATCTTGTGATGGTATAGATGATCCATTGACCTATCGTAGTGCAATGAAAGATACTGATAAAGAGGAATGGCTCAAAGCCATGAACCTTGAGATGGAGTCTATGTTCTCTAACTCAGTCTGGGAACTTGTAGACCAACCTGATGAGGTAAAATCCATAGGTTGCAAGTGGATATACAAGAGAAAAAGTGGAATGGATGGGAAAGTACAGACTTTCAAGGATAGGCTAGTGGCAAAGGGTTATACCCAGAAAGAGGGAGTTGACTATGAAGAAACTTTCTCGCCAGTAGCCATGCTTAAATCCATCAGGATTTTTCTTTCCATTGCCGCATATTATGACTATGAGATTTGGTAAATGGACGTCAAGACTGCATTCTTGAATGGAAATCTTGATGAGAGTATCTATATGGTACAACCAGAGGGGTTAATTACCCAAGGTCAAGAGCAAAAAGTTTGTTAGTTGCAAAGGTCTATTTATGGACTTAAGCGAGCATCTAGATCTTGGAACATAAGATTTGATATTACGATCAAGTCTTATAACTTTGAGCAAAACATCGATGAGCCTTGTGTCTACAAGCGCATCATTGATGGGAAGGTGGTTTTCCTTGTGTTATACGTCGATGATATTTTACTCATTGGGAATGATGTAAATATATTATCGGACGTGAAAATCTGGCTAGCTAAACAATTCCAAATGAAAGATTTGGGAGAGGTAAGTTATGTGCTTGGGATCCAGATCATTCGAGATCGCAAGAAACAACTGTTAGCAAAGTCTCAAGCAACCTATATCGACAAGATTCTTATGCGATTTGGTATGCTGAATTCCAAGAAAGGTAATTTTCCTTTCAGACATAGAATTCATTTGTCTAAGGAACAGTCTCCTAAGGCACCTCAAGGAGTTGAGGAGATGAGACATATACCATATGCTTCAGCAGTTGGAAGTCTTATGTATGCTATGTTATGCACGAGTCCAGACATTTATTTTGCAATGGGAGTGGTCAGTAGGTTTCAATCCAACCCAGGATTAGATCATTGGATGGCGGTGAAACATATTCTCAAGTATCTTCGGAGAACGAGAAATTATATACTTGTATATACAAGTCAGGATATGATTATGAGAGGATATACTGACTCTGATTTTCAGACGGATGTCGATTCTAAGAAATCAACATATGGATTAGTGTTCACCCTAGATGGTAGGGCTATAGTATGAAGGAGCGTAAAGCAATCTTGTATTGTTGACTCCACCATGGAGGCTGAATATATAGCAGCTTATGAAGCAGCTAAGGAAGCAGTCTAGCTCCGTAAGTTCTTGGCAGATCTGGAAGTTGTTCCAGATATGGATAAACCGCTCACACTTTATTGTGATAATAGTGGTGCAGTGGCGAACTCCAAAGAAACAAGAAGCCACAAGAGGGGTAAGCATATTGAGAGGAAATATCACCTCATCAGAGAGATAATGCAGAGAGGAGATGTCACTGTCAGGCAGATTCCATCCGCAGAGAACCTAGCTGATCCGTTTATAAAGACCTTATCGGCTAAAGTGTTTAAAGGTCACCTAAAAGGTTTAAGATTACATGACATGTCCCATTTGCTCTATTCCAAGTGGGAGATTGTTGGGATTTATGTCCTAAAGTTTCATATATTGTAAAACGAAATTGATTATTGTAATAATAATAAATTCATTATTCATTTTATCAAAGCTGTTTGATTTATATCGCATATTTTCCAATTATCTTGTTTACCTTGATTACTATTGTACCTTCAGACTTAGTGTATGTTTGATGCACAAGAGGATTTAAGTCTGAAGTTAGTAATCTAAATAGTCCATAGAGAGCAAACAAATAGGGTATTTTGTTTGTGGTTTATATATAGCTGTGGTCCATTCTATACTTGTATGATGATCTTGATCCGGGATCGTTCATGTAGTGACATGGGAATGAAGGCACCTTGTATGATGAGATCATATAGGACTGGACTCAGATAAATAGGAATTTCTTTTAATATTCGTTTATCGAAGAAATTCATTTTATCTAATAGATGGTCATATATGGATTCGATCTTAATCCTGAGTGTACTACGAACTCCTGCATGACAGGCTATGTCCTTTGATTTACTATGGTGAGGTTGGTGTTGCATTCCCGACCAATAACTACGTATTTTTGGGATATGGTTTGGTGTGTAGCTGGGAACGTTTTACATAGATATGAAATTCACTCATTCTTACGAGAAGCAAAATAGTATCTCTTTTAAGAGTTGATTCGAGACTTGAACAATTTGAGCGCTCAACTTTTCTATCACGAATAGAAAGTTTTATATTCATAATTGTTATGAATTAATTGTTCATTATAGAATTAATGGTGCTTAAGAGACAAAATATTTAGAGGGGTTTAACGGACTTTTGACCCGGCTCTATTTATGAGATATTCGTGAAGGGCTATATCCATATATAATGACTATATCGACGGACACCGAAGTTGTTCGGTTTATTTTATCCATCTACGGTAACGGGAGTTCAACTTCGAGTTTTTAGTGGAATAACGCGGAGTTAATATTTCATAATATTTGATTAAAGAGTTTAATTAATATTTCGGAATTATTGGAGCTCGGAACCGTAGGTCCATTTGGTCCCCGTGCTAGCTCGATTAACTGTAGCAAAACTAATATAATTAGATTGTCTAATAATATGCTCACATTATATTTATATATTATTAATAAGATTAATAATATTTATTGTCACAAATGAAAACTATGTTAAATTAGTTTAACTTAATGTTTTCTAGAATTCTTTGATTATGAGATAATCAAGTTAGCAATAATTATGAGATAATTACTACAACATAATTGAAGGTAATTTAATCATTATTGAGATGCTGATTTTTTATTTACCTTCGGAGACAAAGCCATAAGGCTTGCCATGCTCTCCAATTTATTATGTTTATTAGGTGGCTTGTATAAACCTAATATTTTTGTCCTTAGCTAATCCATTTTTATGCTTTGGTATGGCCTCCACATTTATGTGTTTTCCATTGAAAGAAAGCATTTGATGCTTAATGACAAAGTCTTTGTCTTTAACTTATAATTTCTTATGCTTTGGTATGACATTCACATTTTTGTGTTGGCCATTGTAAGAAAGCATTAGTTGCTTGAAAATTTTTTCTGCCATTCCCTTGAACTGGCCGAATGCTACCGCCACCACCACTGAAATTTTGCTTCAGGTTTAGACAAAATTCCAGCCCCGAAACAGCCCCAGAACAGTCCCCAAACAGCTAGATAAAAACTGGACTGTTTTGGACTCGATTCGTGCCCAACGCATTGCGGAAACAACCCCCGAAATACGTGGACAGCGGCTGTGTTTTGTTTCTGATTTTTCACTTGAAAATAACTCCAACACAGCCCCAAAACATCACAAAATATTCCTCAAAAATTCTGGATTAAAACGAAACCAAACCGAGTTCCGTTTCACCAAGAAAAAGAGGCGACAGTGAGCAAAACAATGCCTCACTGCCGTGAACAATATGAAATATGATTGAGAAGAATTTTGTTCGACACCACAAGTCTTCCGAACTATATCTTGTTACTAACGGAAACTTGTGTGTGCAAGACTCACAAAGTAATCCCTAAACGTTTTAGAGATTTAAGCACACTAATAACTTTTGTTCTTTTGATTTTGTTTTTCTTCTTTTTCTTTTGTTTTTGGTTTTCTCAACTTTTGAGTGAATTAGAGAAGAAGAAGAAAGGTGGCTAGGTTAGAATGAGATCAGTTATTGCCAAAGGAAATTTACAAAACCTTTTATACCTAGGTTTACTAGTTTCCAAAACAAATCAAACCATTCATATTCCATGCTTGTAAGTTTCGGCCAAGGTGATTAATTTTTGTTTAATTTTGTAACATTAATCCTTTATTACTATAATAAAAATAAAGGATATGTTACAAAAATAAAAAATTGTAATTGCCTTTCATATAGAGCAATTACTCAAATTAATCAAACACATTCCAAAAACCATTTTTGGAAAATCAAAAATCAAAAAATATATTTATTAAATTAAATAATATAATTTAATAACATGTAATTAATAATTATTAAAACTATATACTAATCTTTTAATATATAGTATCAAATGTGACATATTAATATTATTAATCATATTAATAATATTTATACATATGTGAGTATATAATTGGAATATCCAATTATACTAAATCTGCTATAGTATATCGAGCTAGCACGGGGACCAAATGGACCTACGGTTCCGAGCTCCAATAATCTCGAAGTATTAATTAAGCTCTTAATTAAATATTCTGAATTATTAACTCCGGGTTATTCCACTAAAAACCCGAAAATGCACCCTCATTATCGCAAATGATATATCAAGCCGAACCAAGTCGGTGTCCATCGATATAGTCACTACATATAGATTAACCCTTCATGAGTATCTCGTAATTAGAGCCTGGTCATAATTTCCATTATACCCCTCTAATTATTTTTACCTTAAGTACAATTGATTCTCTAATGAACGATTTATTCATAACCATTATGAATTTTAATCTTTCTATTCGTAATGGAAAGACTTGAGCACTTTAATCGTTCAAGTACCGAATCAACCCTTAAGAAAGATAATCCTCTACTTCTCGCAAGAATGAGTGAACTCCATATCTGTGTAAAACGTTCCCAGCTACACAACAGACCATGCCTCTAAAGTACGTAGCTATTGGTCGGGACTGCTACACCAACCTCACCTTTGTAAATCAAAGGATATAGCTTGTCATGTAGGAGTTCGTAGTACACTCAGGATTAAGATCAATCCATATATGACCATCTAGTAGATCGAAATGACTTTCTTTGTTTAACGGATATTATAAGAATGTCATTTCCATCTGGGTCTAGTCCTATATGATCACATCATACAAGGTGTCTCCATTCTTATGTCTCTACATGGACGATCCCGGATCAAGGTCGCCATACAAATATAGAATGAACCGCATCTATAGATAAACCACAAACAAAGTACCTGATTTGTTTGCTCTCTATGGACTATTTAAGATTACTAACTTCAAACTTAAATCCTCTTGTGTATGACACTCATACACTAAGTCTGAAGGTACATAAGTAATCTATGGTATTCAAGATAATTAATAATATGCGAATATTAAACAAACACTCTGATAAATGAATAATGCATCATTTTATTTCAAAACACATAAATTTTTTTACATTACACGTAGCACGTAGCTCTAGGGCAAACATCCCAACACTTAATGACAAGGTTAGTTGGATTGTGTAAGAGAATATAATCTCTACCATTTCTCTCACTTCTAAGGTTAATATTTTGCATTCATTCACAAAAGTGTTGTGAGAAAGAAAATAAGAGAAAACAGAGAGAATTCAAACATTCACAAATATTGTGAGAGGTTTGAAATTCCAAAAGCCAAACACCATAGTGACATCTTAATTCTCTAAAAAATTTTAGAGGTTTGACCTTTGTGAGTGAAGCCCACACTTCGGTTTGTTGGTTTCAAGTCATAGTTCGGAAGATCGAGTGGTTGATCCAAGAGTTGGACATCAAAGGATTTATTTTGGCTATTACAACAAAGGGAGAAGGCAAAAAAAATTTTAAAGATCCATACCGGACCCAGTGCCACCACAAGCAACTTCCGCCGCGCTAAGGAAAGTCGTTTCCTA